>JAWRVF010000945.1:0-133825 GCA_036785485.1 Physcomitrellopsis africana | reverse complement strand
GAGAGAGAAAAAACTATTCACCCACCCGGTGCGGCGCGGCGATTTCCCCACTTCGCATTTCCTTGCCGTGCCGCTTTCGCCGACGACCATGGCTTGTCACGGGGCGACGAGAGTACGGATGCTCTCATGGATGAATGTTCTCGTGGATGAATTATTTCGTCGATGGATCGACTCTGTGTTTCTAAACTTCGTCGAGTTTTATTTCTCATCCTTTGGTCTTATCCTTATCAAGGGCATCCGTCACTTTACTTCAGACCCTGAAAAATCCTTTGGGCTTCAACCAAGACCTAAATGCAGCTGCATAATATGAGGAGAGATAATTTTATGTAAGAAACAAACAAAGGGTAAAAAAACAAAGGGTATAAACAAATTGTGTCATTTTGTTGAAATTGTAATTTAATTTTTTACTTTATTGAATAGAGTGTTGGAGTATTAACCTGAATTTATAAGAAATGTTTTTGAAGTAAAAAAAATCATTGCTGCAATTTACAAGTTATTTTTTTAAAAAAAGAAATGTGCTTAAATTATAAGAATTTCTTTTAGGCTTAATGACACAAGTTTTTGCTATGCATGTATAGAAGAGGATGGATTTTTCATAAGCAACAAAAGATGTAAAAAATATCTCATTTACTATAATCTTATTCTTAGTTTATCAACTTGAATATCAAGTAGAGTATAAAATAAAAATGACTATAGATTATCTATATCTATATACATATAATTAATATATAGATAGTAATTCAACATATAACAAATTTATTTATAAATATATATATATATATATATATATATATATATTTTTAAATTTTTTTTAAAATTTAATTATTATTTTTAAAATTTTTAATATTAAAGCCAATATAAAAAATTTTAAAATTTTAAATCAATATTTTTTAGATACAAATCTCATTATTAGTTAATTTAAATCTTAAGATTCAATAAATATATGTATATAAATACTTAAAAAATAATAATTATAAATCATAATATTACTAAATTTTAATAACATTAAAATCATGTTACTTTTATATATAAAAATAATATAATAAAATCAATAAATATTTTTAATCTTAATTTAATATTATATTATATAATTTAAAATTTATTTATATAAATTATATGATATATAAATTTAGTTTTTTAATCATTTAATATATAAATAATAAAATAAAATATTTAAAAAATATTTAAAAAAGACATTTATATACATAGTAAGAAATTTGTGATAAAAAAGCAACAATTGAGGAATACAATTAATACAAGAATGGGTTATTTTTTTAAGTAATTCTTTTAAAAAATTGAGAAACAAATCATGATTGAGATCTTGATATTGTAAATGCTTATCACTCCTACAATCTGATTGAGAATATCACAGCCTATCTTATAGTAAGGAAAATGAATGCATACCAAAAATATATAACAATTATGTTTTTGAAAGCCAATATTGCTTCCAAATGTTATTGCAAAAATTTTCCATCTTACTAACTATCCAATAATGTTATATTATGTAAAAATTGGTTTGGAAATGCACTAGGTATCTGATTAGGGAAGAATTTGATCTTACCTTGAAGTTGGATTTACAAGCTAAAAATAATACATAAGGTATTTAAAAATATCTTTTTGGTAATCTTGAATAACTTAAATAAGGTTCTAATTATCCTAAGTACATCCTATCAATCTTAGAAAAATCTTAGATATATTTTATCACACTTTAATTAACTCCAAATAAACCTTAAATAATTCTTAATAATCACAATTAAATCCTAAAAAAATTCTAACCAACTTTGAAGAAATCTTAAAGAAATCCTAAAGATATCCTAAAGATATCCTATCAATCTTAAAAAAATTATAAAAAAATCATAAAGAAATCCTAAAGAAATCCCAACAAAATCCAAAGTAAATCCTAATTGAATCCTAAAAAAATCATTGACTTCAATAACCTTTGATTAAACTATTTAATTAAATTTAAATTTCTAACATACATTATATACAAATGTATTCACAAACCCACACATTTTTATTCATAAATCTACTAGAAAATTTGTAAAATTTTCTAAAATAAGAACCTGCTTTATTTTTAAAAAATAGAATCACCCAAATAAAACCTTGACTTTGCATAGCTTTTACAAAGTTATTACAAACTAAAAAACCTTGAAATCAATATTTAAAGGAATTTTATCAAGTTTGCTCTTCAATGCCACTCTTTGATCAACAAAAAAATCCCCTATTTGCAATGGATGCGCAGTTTTGTGCCTTGGAATCTAGTTTCAACCTTGATTCACAACTGGTTTTTTCTAGGTATCAATCTAAGGTTTTTTTAGATAAATTTTATTGAAAGCTACTTTCTATTATCACTTAAAGATGCCTATAATATTATTTTTGCTAATCTACTTTGTTTTGTCTTATTTATGGCTCTATAAAGTATATAGAAGTTTTTTTTTATAAAAATTAATATTAATATAAAATATTTATTACTTTTTTTTATCTTTTATCTATATTTCTAAATTAATTTGCTATTATATTTCAAATTAAATTTTTCTATAATATAATATTTTTTTTTTTTTTTTTTTTTTTTTCATCTAATAGCTGTATTAAAACTTAATAATGGTATAATAAGACATCTAATATCAAGGATATAATCATAACAAAACTTTGAGAAGATAAAGTGATAATGAATTCGAATCTTGATAAAGAGATGCTCCAACGAGCTTGACGATGATTCAATACGCGTACCGACATGAAATACTCGAGGTTCTTGTGATCCGTATACACGGTGACTGGACTCGAAGCGCCTTCTAGATAATGATGCCATTCTTGAAAAGAATCCACGATTGTAAGAAGTTCTTTGTCGTGGATCTCATAATTGATCTCGGCTGCTGAGAATTTTCTTGAATGAAAAGCTAAGGGATGAAGTTTGTCATTTGTTCCCATTTGTGACAAAACCGCACCCAAGGCAAAGTCTGATGCGTCTGTTTCCATAAAAAATGCCTTAGAAAAATCTACACGATACAAGATTGGTGCAGAAACAAACAATGTCTTCAAAACTTCAAATGTTGCTTCCGCTTCTTGATTCCATTGGAGTTTGCCTTTACAAGTCAAATGTGTAAGTAGAGCCGCAACACGAGAGAAATCTTTGATGAAGATCCGATAATAATTGGCGAATCTCAAAAAGCATTAGACATCTCTTACCGTCTTTGGAATCTTCCAATTCATCATTGTTTGGACTTTCTTAGGATCCATCATGAGACCATCATTTGAAATGATATATCCTAAGAAATCAACTTGAGTAGTGTGAAATACACACTTTTCCCTCTTGGCGTACAATCCCGCATCTCTAAGTTTTTGTAATACTTGACGAACATGTATTTCATGTTCTTCTATATTCTTAGAATAGATCAAAATGTCATCTAGGTAGAAAATGACAAAATTGTCTAAGAACTCGTGAAAAACATCATTCATGAGATGTTGAAAAGCAGCTGATGCATTCGTAAGTCCAAAAGGCATGACATTATATTCAAAATGTCCGTACCTGGTTCAAAAAGCAGTTTTCCATTCATCTCCTTCTTTGATGCGTACTAGATTGTATGCTCCTCTTAGATCTATTTTTATATAGATCCTAGCTTGATTCAACTGGTCGAGGAGTCCTGATATTAGAGGTAATGGATATCTATTCTTGATTGTGATCTTGTTGACTCTTTGATAGTCAACACACATCCGCAATGATCCATCTTTTTTCTTCACAAATAGAATTGGAACTCCTGTCAAGGATATACTTGTTAGATATCTTCTAGAATATTCTAGAAATTTCCTAGAACTCTCTAGAACCTTCCAGAGCCTTCTAATATCTTCCTAGTGTCAAGGACATACTTGTTAGAACCTTCTAAAATATTCTAGAAGTTTCCTAGAACTCTCTAGAATCTTCCAAAGCCTTCTAATATCTTCCTAGTTAATACAAGTTATTTGAAAAGCTCCCTAGTTGGAGGAAGTTGTTTGATAAGCTTCCTAGATAGGAGTATATATTGGAAGTTCGAGGCTGAAGAGTTCTTCAGTCTCGACAACACATCTCTTGGAGCTCTAGCTCACCTCTCTGGTATTGTTTTTGTACTCATCTGATTAATCTAGTTCCTGCCAATTTTTCTTAAACTTTTTGTTTAGACTTCAAGTCTATATTCTGTATCCATGACAGTTTGTCGAGACTACTCTCACCTTGGATATCAGAGTTAGTTCCTTCTTGTTGGAGTGTAGATTACCCCTCTTCTGGAAGGTACACTAGTATTTTAGAGGTTGCGGATTACCTTCCTCTAAACTGATATCTTTTTGTCAAAATATTGGAGTCTTATTTTTCTTGGAGAGAGTGGATTATCCCTCTTTTCAAAGGTCTTAAGGTGTTTTAGAGGTTGCGGAGTACCCTCTTCTAAACCAATATTTCCTCCTTCTAGAAACAATTACTTCTTTTCTCTTAGAATGGTTGGAGGTCAAGACATTAATATGAGTAAAAGTTTGGAGTCCAAGATGGATGCCATTATGAATGCTCTTGCTACGTTATTACAGAGAACTACGGTGATGGAAGGAGTCTTTACAAGACTTCATAATGATGGAACATCCGGAATAGCACAATCTAGGCTTCATCAGCCTCGAGCTTCTGCACGAGAAGAAGCAGCTTTACCTGTGGTTCAACGAGAACCATTACTTCCACAACGAAAGGAACCTCATATTAGCCTTCCACACAAGTTTGATGGCACATGCTCCAAGTTTCGAGGTTTCATCAATCTAATCAAATTAATAACAGCTCTACAATCCGAACGTTATCCGACGGAGGAATCACGCGTTGGATTTGTTGGAACTTTGCTTACGGGACAAGCTCGATCATGGTTTGCTCTTCTATTTGAAAAAGGATCACCGATTTTGAACAACTTTGAGACTTTTTTGGAGGCATTTGCAGAAGCATTTGGCGAGCATGACAAGGCTTAATGGGCTACAACAAAAATTCGATCACTACGACAAGGGACTTGCTCTGCATCAGTCTATGCATCGGATTTCAGGCAATTGGCATGCGACATCAATTGGGATGAAGAAGCATTGATGAGTCAATTCTATTGGGGTTTAAGGGATGACGTGAAGGATTTGTTGTTATCTCTTCCTGATCCACGAACACTCAACGAAGCCATTAGCTAAGCTGTAAAGTGCGATAATTGCCTATTTCAATGTCGCCAAGACCAACGCTCTAGACAATATACAAGTCATCGCGGTGCAATTATATCGGCAAGTAGCTTAAATTCACAAGCGGAGACAGACGACATGCAGATTGATAGGGTACGTATCAAATCCCTTACTCCAGAAGAAAAGAAGCAGCGTATAGAGAAAGGTTTGTGCTTTTATTGCGGTGGAGAAGGCCATAGAGTTGAAAATTGTCCGAAGAAGCAAAATGGACGCAACATTAAGAATAGAGGTGCATTTATTTAGAAAAACGAAGATACGCAGCCACAATAGGAACCGTGTGGCTGAACAAATCAAAACTAGGTTCCTCTCTTTCTACTCAACCTACCCGTTGTTTTACAATTCCTTTGTCTTTTGGTCCTGAAAAAGTAAAAACCTTAGCCTTATTAGATTCAGGAGCATCTACTTATTTCTTAGACTAAGAATTTGCTAAGTGTCATAAAATTCTCCTAGTACAAAAATTCAAACTTGTTCACGTAGAAGTAATAGATGGACGACCTTTATTATCTGGTAGTGTCACCAATGAATCAAAACCTATAGAAGTGACGTTTAAAGACCACAATAGTTATATTATTTTCAACATTATTAGTACCCCATCAAATCCTATTATTCTTGGTCTTTCTTGGTTGGAAAAATATAATCCATCCATAGATTGGAGGTTGCGGAGGATAATATTTTCCATAGAACAACCTGAGGACAAGCTTGGAAGAAGACCCCAAATCAAAAAATCCTTGTTCATTGGAGCAAGAACGTTTGTAAGATCGTGCAAGGAAGGCACACCATTGGTCATTTATGCGGCTCCAACTAGTGGAGAGCAGATTTCAACAGCAGGAATACCGGAACAATACAAGGATTTTCAAGACGTGTTCCAAAAGAAGAATGCTGACATGCTACCAGAACATCGACCATATGATTGTGCCATAGAATTGCAAGAAGGAGCACAACCGCCTTTTGGCCCAATCTACAACCTATTGCAGACGGAGTTGGCTGAGTTGCGGAAATACATTGACGAGAACCTAGCTAAGAACTTCATTTGTCATTCAAAATCGCCAACTAGGGCACCAATCTTATTTGTGAAGAAGAAAGATGGCTCACTACAGATGTGCATGGACTATCGAGGTCTCAACAAGGTGACAAAGAAGAATCGCTATCCATTACCTTTGATCTCTAGTCTTCTGGAACAACTTGGACGTGCAAAGATCTTTACAAAGATTGATCTAAGGGGAGCTTACAACCTTGTGCAAATCAAAGAAGGAGACGAATGGAAGACAGCTTTTCGTACAAGGTATGGTCATTTTGAATATAATGTCATGCCATTTGGTCTTACCAATGCTCCGACGGTTTTTCAACACATGATGAACGATATTTTTTGAGAATATCTAGACAATTTTGTTGTCATTTATCTGGATGATATCTTGATATTTTTTGAGAATGAAGAAAAGCATAAGAAGCACGTTTATTTGATATTCAAAAAACTACGCGAGCGAGGAGTCTACGCCAAGTTGGAGAAGTGCTTATTTCACCAAACTGAGATGGAGTTTTTAGGATTTGTTGCGACTACGGAAGGCTTGAAGATGGATCCCAAGAAGGTGGAAGCAATTGTGTCCTGGGAAGTTCCAAAGACGATTAGAGACGTACAATGTTTTCTCGGCTTTGCTAACTTCTATCAGATCTTCATCAAGAATTATTCTCAAGTTGCTACTCCATTCACTCGATTAACATGTAATGATAAGCTGGATGGGGACCTCTAGCAAAAAAAGCATTTCAAAATCTTAAAACGGCATTTATTACAGCTCCAATCTTGGTACACCCAAACTTTGCAAAGGCTTTCTATTTGGAAATCGATGCTTCGGATTTTACTTTAGGAGCCGTACTTTCACAGATGGGCATCGATAATAAGCTTCATCCAGTTGCATTCTATTCACGAAAGTTTTCTGCGGCTGAGATCAACTACGAGATTCATGATAACAAACTCCTTGTTATAGTGGATTCTTTCCAAGAGTGACATCACTTCCTCGAAAGAACTGCGCATCCAGTGACCGTATATATGGATCACAAGAATCTGGAATATTTCATATCAACTCGGGTTCTAAACCATTGTCAAGCTCGATGGAATATGTCGCTATTTAGATTTGACTTCATTATTACTTATCGGACTAGAAAGCAGCAAGGACTATCCGTTGCCTTGTCAAGAAGATCATATCTTGCGCCAAAGATTAGAGAAGCAGCGCTTGATCAACAGTGTATGACATTATTAAAGCTAGAGCAATTCAGGATTTGTGCTGCTGTGGTGCCAATTGATGCTGACTTCCTCAATCAGGTACGTGCTGCGACCATTGAAGATTCAATAGTCCTTGATATTAAGCAGCGTATCAATGATGACAAGTTCAAGGTTGAAGGAGATCTCTTATACTTTGAGGAGCGGCTGTATATCCCAAAAGGGCCAGCACGACTTTGAGTCCTTCAATCTCGTTATGACTTTCCAACTGCGGGACATTTCGGATTCAACAAGACCTTGGAATTCATTTCCCAAGATTTCTGGTGCCCCAAATGTGAAAGGACGTGAAGGATTTCGTCCTCTCCTGTGACATTTGTTCAAGATCTAAGAACCCTCGACATCGCCCTTATGGACTTCTACAGCCATTGCCCATTCCGTGTCATCCATGGTCTTCAATTTCCATGGACTTTATTACAAATCTGCCGCCATTGAATTCATTTGACAGCATCTTTGTTGTGATGGATCGACTTACCAAGATGGCACATTTTATCCCTTGCAAGAAGACATCGTCAAGCGAAGATACAGCAAGGCTCTTTGTTGATAATATATATTGATATCATGGTCTACCAGATGATATCGTGTTGGATCGAGGAACCCAATTTGTATCAAAGTTTTGGAGATCTTTTTTTAAAATATTAAAGATAGACATCAAGCTTTCTTCAGCATTCTATCCTCAAACTGACGGCCAAACGAAACGGATGAATCAAATTTTGGAACAGTATTTACGATGCAGCATCAATTATTAGTAAGATGATTGGACTGCATATCTACCGCTAGCCGAATTTGCATATAACAACACCCTTCATGGATCGACTCAAAAAACACCATTCTTTTTCAACTACGGGTACCATCCGAAACTTGATCTATTGAGTCCGTCAGCGAATAACAACCCAGCAGCTGAAGGATTGGTACAGCAGCTATCGAAGCTTCAAACCACATTGAAGCTTCAATTGCAAATTGCCAAAGAGTCTTACAAAGCATCCGCGGATAAATTTCGAAATCAGGCACCTAATTTCAAGATTGGAGATAAAATATGGCTGCTTCGATGAAATATCAAGACCAAGCGGCCATGTGATAAGTTGGACTATCGAAGATTGGGACCATTTGTTATCCAAAAGCAGATCAATCCTGTGGCGTATCGCTTAGAGTTATCAGCTGCTATGAAGGTACACCCTGTCTTTCATGTTTCTCTGTTAGAACCTTATCGAGAATCGTCTTTTTCTGGAAGAGTGCAATGTCCGCCATCTAGTATAGAAATTGAAAACAATGAAGAATATGAGGTGGAAAGGATACTAGATTCACAGCAAAGATGGAATAAATTAGAGTACTTTGTACATTGGAGCGGCTACGATATTAATGAAAGAACATGGGAACCGGCCAAAAATCTTGCCAATGCATCTCAAAAGGTACGGGAATTCCATCGACGATATCCTAATAAATTAAAAGCTGGTCATTAACAAAGCGTGAAAATGAAGCCTTTTTTGGAGAAATGAATAGAAAAGGGATCCAGGTCTCATCAAAACATAACTTGTTGTATTTCATAATATCAAGATATCTAATATCAAGGTGTATTTAGATATGGCTAGTGAGAATGTAGATACTGTACTAGTGATACCATCTCAACCGAGTAGCTCACGACGTCGACCTCAAGACAAAGAATTAGAAGAGCCAAGAAGACATCGAAGAATACCAAGCAGTAAGTCACTTGTAATTGTCTTTGAAGTTGAACCAGCTCATGCAAGTAGTGGCGAAGCGATATTTTCAAGTCGTTTCTACAATGAAGATATAGAAGTTCAAGCATGGTCTCAAATAAAAGGTATTGGTCATTATCGGTGGCTACAAGGACCCATGAATCATCTGCCTCGTGAACGACAGCTGGAATATATTACAGAGACTATGCGACAAATTTTTAATTTCCTATATTTGTGAGTATACATCCCAAATCGCTTCTCGGAGACCTCGAAGCTAGAAGAGGAGGTGATGTTAAAGACATATTTCTTAGATATCTTTTAGAACATTCTAAAAGTTTCCTAGAACTCTCTAGAACCTTCCAGAGCCTTCTAATATCTTCCTAGTGTCAAGGACATACTTGTTAGAACCTTCTAGAATATTCTAGAAATTTCCTAGAACTCTCTAGAACCTTCTAAAGCCTTCTAATATCTTCCTAGTTAGTAGAAGTTACTTGAGAAGCTCCCTAGTTGGAGGAAGCTGCTTGATAAGCTTCGTAAGTAGGAGTATATATTGGAGTCGAGACTGAAGAGTTCTTCAGTCTCGACAACACATCTCTTGGAGCTCTAGCTCACCTCTCTGGTGTTGTTTTTGTACTCATCTGATTAATCCAATTCTTGGCACTTCTTCTTGAACTTCTTGTTTAGACTTCAAGTCTATATTCTATGTTCGTGATATTAATCCAGTTCCTGCTAATTCTTCTTAAACTTTTTGGTTAGACTTCAAGTCTATAATTTGTATCCATGACAGCTCCTATCGAAGATTTAGATTGACGTATGAAATTCTTGGCCAAATTCTTGTCAATATATGCCTTGAATTCAGCCAATTCATCTTGTGATAAACTGTAGATTGGTCCAAATGGTGGCTGAGTTTCTTCTTTAAGGTCGATTGAACAATCATATGGACGATGCTCTGAAAGAATATCTGCATTCTTTTTCTCAAAAACGTCTTTATAATCTTGATATTGACTTGGAATGCTACTTGAAGTCTTTCCATTATTAGAAATAGGTGTAGCATAAATGACAAAAGGTGGTCCTTCTTCTGCAGCGTGCAAGAAAGCTCTTGCACCTACAAACGCAGGTTTAATTCTACCAAACTTGTGATTTCTTACTTGATTTATTATATTGTTAGCTATACTTTTAAAAAAGTTCAGAGTATGAGAAATCTAATCTATTCGAGGGTTGTGTTTTTCTAACCATGATAGATCTAGAATAACTGGAATAGAGGAAGATCTAATTATGTTAAAAATTACGCAACTATTATACCCATTTACTACTACATCTAGAGGAAGTGTTTCATGAGTAACATCTCCAGAAGATAAAAGATGACCATCTATGACTTCTACGTGTACGGGTTTAGATTTTTGTACTATTTGTATTCTATGGCTTTTAGCAAATTCTTCATCTAAAAAAACAAGCCGAGGCTCCCGAATCTATTAAAGCAGAGGCTTTGTAATTATTAGGTCTTAAATACACATTTATTATAAAACAAGGAGATGGTTGTGAGGAGAGGATAGGAACTTTTATTAGAAATTATACAAGATTCCAACCACACGGTCCTTATTGTAGCTGGACAAACTCGTTTTCCGACATATTGTCTTCTTTGACAGTCGTACTCCTCATCTTGTGGTTGCATCCTTTCTTTAGACAATTTTGAGCAGTGTGTTTAGGTTCTCCATAATACAAGCATAATCTTTCTTGACGACGTCGAGTCTTTTCTTGTTCAGTAAGCGGCTTAAAACGTATAGCATCAATTTGCATGATCGAATAAATTCAACATCAATTTTTTTACTTTATATTGTAATCTGTAGAGAAACTGACTGATGAGTGCAACATTGTTCCACTTGATATCGATTCCTAGTTGTCGAAATTGTGAAGCATATAATGTCACTAATCGATTGCCTTGTTGTAGGATACGCAGCTTGTTGGTTGCAACACGAGTTGCATCGTGTTCTCCATATATAGATCAAAATTTTGCTAAAAAAGCTTCTAAATTATCCAATATTGGATCACGTCGTTCCAAAAAAGATGAAAACCAAGATAAGGCAGAACTTGAAAGTAGTGTACCAATAAATCTGACTTGTGATCCTAGAGTTGGAAAACTTTGCGGTTGCAATTCAATCACCAGTTGGACTTGGTTGATGAATCCTCGAAACTTGGATCTTGTGCCATCAAACTTCTCAGGTAGATCAATTTTTGGTTCTCTGATGCTTAGACGATGTTCCAATGTAGGAAGAATTATATGGCTTGGTGTAGATGTTGAAGCAGCTCCAATCATATCTATATCTTCATTATTTGGTAACCTTGTTGCTCCTTGTGGAGGTACAGTGAGTTGATGCATTGCAAGCATCAATTCCCTCATTTGCTCTTGCATTTGTGCCATTGCACTCTTCATTTCAGCAAGCTCGGCCATGATAACACTTCAAAAAATATATAACACTACTCGAGATAAGTAACAGGGAGAACAAAGAAAACACTAGGAATAATATCAGTTTAGAAGAGGGTAATCCGCAACTTCTAAAATGCTTGTGTCTTATCAAGAGAAAAGGAGTAATCCACTCTTAAATCAAGACAAGACAAAGCTATGATATTATAAGTATACTCTTGTCAATCTGTCAAGGACATGAATTAGAAAAAGATGTATAATCTAATGAAAATTGTGTCAAAGCAAAGTCACAAAATAAAATAAGAAAGTATGTATATTCAAAAGAAAACTGGAATGGCTATTGTCAAAGACTGGAAACATGAGGACTCTTGAAACTAGACTAGGATCAAGAAAGGAGTTGATTAGAGTAAAGAGGGCTTCACTCTTGCCTCTATAAATACTATCTAATTAAGAGCTATGTGGCGGTATTCTGTAGGACTTCATATACGTGTCTAATTTGCAAGAAACGTGTCAAACTTGCATGACAAGTTTCTCACATGTGCGCCACGTACTTGGCTTGTTCGGCAAGCTACCAACATGTGTGATACATGGCTAGCTTGTTCTACAAGCTACCAACATGTGCGCCATGTGGCTACCTTGTTGACCAAGTTTCTAACCTACCAATCACCTATAGACATGTATAAAGGTGATTTTGTGTCTATGAAGCTTCTAGAAAGCTTCTCTATCAGATATTATCAAATCAACTTATTTTATCTACTTCTATTGGTCTATTATTACTTAGATAATTTACTGGATTAAATCTTATGTCCATGACACAACACTAAGAAAGGTGAGCTAGAGCTCCAAGAGATGGGTTGTCAAGATTGAAGAATTCTTCAACCTCGATTCTTATATATATTCCTATCTAGGATACTGTCTGAGTAGCTTCCATCAAACTAAAAAGCTTCTTGAGCAACTTCTTCCAACTAGGGAAGCTTCTTCAACTCCTTCCACTAACTAAGAAGCTTCTTGAGCTCCTTCTACTAATTAGGAAACTTCTCTATGAACTTTCACCAACTAAAAAACTTCTCAATTGACTTTCATTAATTCAAGAAGCTTCTAAAATGTTCTAAAAGATTTTGTGAATCTTCAAAGTATATATCCTTGACACATAACATCAAAGATTTGTTATTAACAATATCAAAAACGGACTCTTTAGAACAATTTATTATTCAAGCCATTATATATAATAATCAATTATTTGAAAGGTATCAAGAATATAGATTTGGTTAAAGAAGAGAAAATTAGTTAATAACAACAACTTTAAAGTTTTTAAATTTTTATTTGAATAAATCAAAATCAATACAAATTGATGCAATATATTTTAAATCTCTCATTGAATATGAAAAGATTTAATGTTATTAACAGGGTCTATGTTTATATTATGGAGAAATTAAACACACTGTTCAACATTGTCCAAAAAAACAACACAACCACAAAATGAGGAGCATGATAGGTAGAGAAGATAATATATCAAATAACAAATTTTTTCAATTACAATAGAAATCGTTGTCATACTGTAATTACTTACAATATATAAAATCCACTCAAAATACATAATATATTTATAGATTTAGATATGTGTTAGAATGGTTAGTAAAGTAAATTAAAGGGAGATAATATAAGAAACTTTATTTTAGATTTTTACTTAGTTTGATTATGTTACTTAGTTTGATTTTTACTTAGTTACAAGTATTTGTAAACAAGGGTTTGAAGCTACTGCTAGGATTTTGGCAATATCTAAAGATTGATAATGATTCAATAGTTGAAATTTGTGGTAGTAGTTGTAAAGACTATATCAGTACTTCATATAAATTTTGAGTGGATTTGAATACTTAGATTAAAAGTTATGAATTAATGAACTTCAGAAAAAATTCCCTCCCTACGGGAGAATGAGGGTTTTAGAACATTTGTTATGTTTTGAGTGGTTTGAAGAAATAAGGCTTATGTATTGGGTATAATAGTCCTATGAAGATCTCTTTTATATAAATTTGAGAGATTTTATTATACTTGGATCTTGGATGAGTAATTAGTGGTAGTTAGAAGCCCAGTGCTTTCTTGAGGCAAATTTTCTCTACGACAACACTGTGCAATTGAAATCATGTATAACATCTAGTAAAGGTCTTATTCTCTCCTAAGATCCCTTGCCTTCTTTTACAATAGATGTATCTTTAGAATCTAAAAATCACAAACTCTTTGTCTTATTAGATTCAAGAGCCTCAACTTGTTTCATAAACAAAGATTTTGTCAAAAAATAAGAAATATCTATGATAAAAAAAATTAAATCCATACATCCAAAAGTTATAGATGGTCATTTTTTGTCATCTAAAAATATTACATATAAAACTATTTTTTTAGATGTAGCAATTAAATGACATAATAGTATAGTAATATTTAATATGATTAGATCTTTGTCTAATCAAATGTACTAATTGCTTTTCAACATCTTATAAATAATGTTGTTGATGAATTTTTTAATGATTTTATTATTTAATATTTAGACAACATTCTGATCTATTCTAAGAATATAGAAGAATATGAATTTCATATTCATTGTGTATTACAAAAACTTGAAGATACAAGATTATATGGCAAAATGGAAAAGTGTGTATTTCACACTACTCAAGTTGATATTTTATCATACATCATTTCTAATGATGGTGTGAAGATAAAATTCATCCTTCAATCCAAATTACAAGACAACCTCAATTAAAAATTACTTATAATTTATGGTATAAAGTATAAAAAATAATAAATAACAATAAAAAAGAAGAACAACACAAAACAAGTGAAATATGTGCATTTAAGCAATTACATACTATATAACTAGTCATAATTTGTTCATTAGATTTTTATCTAATAAAAAATAAAAAATAAAAATAAAAATTATATTTTTAAATATGTAATTTTTTTATCTTTTCAATGATATAAAAAATATATAAATCTAAGTTATTATGAATAAATTATGATAATTTAAAAATAAAAGATAAATAATAAAAAAATTAAGTAAATAATTTTTTCCGCAAGAATAACTTGCTTAAAAGATCAAGAATTTGAATCTCACCAAGACTCACAAGTAGTGTACAAGAATGTCTTAGAAAGGCCACAAGGCCTTAGTCTTATCTTCCTACCTACATTCAAGGTGCTACAACCCATATGGAACTTATGTACCTCCCTTCCTACAAGGATTATATTAGATGCTGGTCCTCCTATTTTTTACTAGTAGAACTAATATTTTTGCATTTCTAACTTCAGCATGATATTCAAAAACACCCAATTAGCTTAGGAATCTTACATGGCCTACAAATCTTGTTCCATTTCTTCATAATGACTCTCAAGGTGATAAAACTCATTTTTACCAAAATCTTCAAAATTATTCTAAAAATTCCTAAAAAATTCTAAATAAATTCTAAAAATCTCTATAATATTTTTAAGATAATACTATCAATTCAAAGTTATTATATTCTACCTTGGTGATTTTTTATAATAATAAAATCAATTTAAATCAACTAAAAATCATATTTTTTATATTAATAATTAAAAAGATATGAGATTTTTTTTTTATGCTTCTTTTACTTATTAAATGATATTTTTAGGTTTTTAATGAATAATACATGTAGATAGAAGGCCAATGTAGGCATTGGTCTTAATAACTAAATACTAATTTTTATAATTAAAAAAATATATTAAATTAACTAAGATAATTGCCTTTAAGACTTATTAAGATTCTATTTTTATTTTATTTTTTTAATAAGACTCTTGTAACTTATAAACTCTTCTAAATTCTAATGAATACTTATATGATCAAATAGAATCTCTAATCTTTATAGTTTGGTATTTAAATAATTTAAAAACTATAATTTTATTTAATCCACCAATTAAAATTCATTGGTGGGACTCACACCTACTTCTGTCTTTGATAGGGTCTATAAAGAAAATAATAGAAGAAATTATAACTTAAATAGTATAGTCTATTAAAAGAAGTAGAATTAAAGAAAAAAAATACTAGGACTTTGACCTAGAACAGAATAGACAATTGTTTGTTATCAACTTAACATGGTTCTACATATAACAATGTCATGCTTAGTCACTAACTCAATATCAATATTCTATAAAGATTTGACTGGAAATCACTATATAAATGATAAGATATATTTGTGTTTTAACCAATGTTCACATCTTATATTTCTTACGACTTCTATTAGTTCGTGTTAGAAAGTCTCCTCCATCTAACGTTTTAAGTTGGATGGAGTTATTATCAAAGACTTCTTTAATAATATACAGTCCTGTCCAAAGTGCATCAAACTTAGTTGGAAAGTCCAGTTTTCTAGCATCTTGATCCATCACCCATATCCTTGGAGTAAACAAACGTTTTTTTAATTCTTTTATCAAAAAAATTCTTTCTTTTCCTTTGAATAGTTTCTATGTGTTGGGGGGCAAATCTTTGTATTTCACTTAGTCCTTCTAAATCCTTTAATCATTCTTTCAAAGATTCAAAGGTATCCAATCTTTTGTCAATGGCAATGCATAAAGATGGAACTTCAAATTCTATGGACAAAATGGCTTCTATTCTATACACCAAAAAAAAAAAGTGTAGTTCGTGTAGAAACTTTGTAAGTAGTTCAATAAACCCAAAGAGCTGAAGTTAGCATACAATTCCAATCACATTTAAAATCCATCACAATTTTTTCCAATATCCAAAGTAGAGTTTGATTGATTCTTTCTGTAAGACTAGTTATTTGAGAGTAACAAGGAATTGTCTTCTTATGGTTGACTGGAATTTTTATCCAATCTTGTTCTATCACATCAAAATTTCAAAAATATAACAAGTGCATGATACAAACTATGAAGTTTAACTGTTACAACACAAGTGTATGATTTGATTCTGTGTACTTTGAAGTGCAAATTCACCAACAATTTGTTTTCTAATTATGATTCAGAGAATACACGGACATTCATTGTTTTATGCCACAAAATGACTACAAATGATCAATCAATGACAATGTATCAGTTGCTTACATGGAATATCACACTATTTTCAGTAATTCCCCATACAGATATATATCTATATATATATATTTATTTATATATATATAGGTATCCATTTGACTAACAATTTTAACAGGATTCCTACAGTTCAAGGAAGATGAACAAAGCATTATCTGTCATTGCAGACATGAGTACATTTCAATATCGTTGACAGTGTTTTAAATTTTATAAAATTGAGATTTCTTCGTTCATTGGAGGAGTGTTTATGTATCAAGTCATTTGTTCCCGAATTAAAAATATTAAGAACAAGACACAGTACACAGTAAGAATGCAGTGTAAAGATAGTTGCCGACAGTTAGCATTAGTGAAGTATATCAGGATGAGTAGGAACATTACCACCAATACAGTGCAAGGTATAACCGCGGCGTTAAAAAACAACTTTCAGACAGAATGAAGTTGCAAGATTATATAGACGACGGAGAAGCGATTGGTAACAAGCAGTGTTCAGAATCACTCAACACATGACAAGCAGATGATTTCTTGGACGAATTTCTTTGGGAGTAGAGTAGGATTTAGAACTCACTATCAACAATTAGTCTATCTCAGGAGGTACAGAATTTGACCAGTAATAATACTGGGCATTTATTACCAGTGCAGGGAAACTCCACATGGAATGCTCTCTCCTCCAATCTTCGTGGGATATATCTTCGCACATTCAAGAATTGTAGAGGAGGATGCACTTTAAGCGGTAACTGTTTACCCAAAAAAATTAGCATGCACAAGAATTTACACAGGATCCTAGAGGATCCCCAAGGATTCTGAATACTATGGACACGTACCAATGGGGTGAAACTGGCCGTGCAGATGCCAACGGAAGCTACATGGGTAAATGCCAGATCTAAAACTATGGAATGTCCGGCACCCAATCTAAGCAAACTGAGCTGTTTTTTCTTTTCATGGAGGATATCACCTCTTTTTATGGTAACAACACAACAGCATCCACGTGAGAATTGCATTCCATATGAACGCCAAATACGTATTAAAAAAATTTGAAAACGAAACCTCTATGCTACACTATCCACCACAAGCAGTAAACACCAAACCTCCTTACGCACTAGCAGCAACAACAGGGGCAGCGGCAGGGGCAGCTGACTGGGGAGTCGAGTGCGCTGAATTCTTCGGTAGAAGCCTCTTTACGATTTTCTGGAAAAACTTGGACTTTGGTTTGTCCTCCTTTACGACAGCCTTCTCTTCCACCGCCTCCTTCGGCGCTTCTTTAGGCGCCTCGGCGGCCGGTGTGACAGATTCAGCGGCAGGTTGAGCCGTCTCGGCAGCAGGGACTGCAGGCGTCTCAGATGGAGTGGCATCAGCGGAAGTAATTGACACAGGGGGTGCATCAGACGCTGCAGGTGCGGAGGTCTGCAATTCCACAAGACAATTGTTAACGAAGTTCTTTGAAAAATCCAATGGTTGATACTCCCAGACTTTCTACCTCTGTGCGTCAGATTATTTCTCACCTCAATTTCGGGAGGGGTTGAGACGGGCACGCTCTCAACTTCCTTAGGAACTTCAGCGATTGGAGGAGGAGTAGAAGTTGCCGCTGTGCCTTGCTTGGTCTCGGGGATGCTCCCACTGAAAGAATGACTCTTGGTGAAGAAAGATTTCTTCACTTTGTTGAAGAAACCCTTGCCTTCACTAACCTTCTCTTGGATCTTGTCGGTGGTGGTGGGCTTACTTTCTGCAGCAACCGGAGGAGTCTCTGCCACGGGTGCTGGCGCTGCCTCAGCTTCCGGTGCTGCGACAACAAGCTCCGCGGCTGGTGCAGCTTCAACAGGTTCCTTCGCAGCTTCCTTGGCAGGCGATTCCTTGCTCTTGCTACTCTTGGGGAACTCGAATGTCTTTTTAAATTTTTGAAATAATGTAGTATGGTCAGACTTTGAAGGAGCAGGAGTCTCCACAGCCTTGGACTCCACTGCAAAGTACATCAGAATTCGAAAGATACGTGTCAGTGAGCTTTCAGGTAGTTGCTATTTCTAAAATAGCCTAATTTATAACTGTGCCTACAACTTAAACATTCCTGAACACAAGATAAGATATGTTACTACCACATATCTATTCAAAGAACCAACCTGCGGGAGGAACTTCTTCCTTGGTTTCCACTGGCGGCTCGACAGCCTCTACCTTCACCTCCTTGGATTCCTCCGCCGGTGCTGCAGGGGTCTCTACAGCAGGGGCAGCAGCCGCAGGCGCGGCGGGCTCTTCGGTTTTGACCGGCTCCATTGCTGCAGCAAAGGGCAAAATTATCATCAATTCGGAGCACAGCCGCTGTATTCATTTTAACAACGTTCTTACAGCATACGACAAACATGAGATTCAGGTCCACAAGAAGGTTCCAAAATCTCTGAACAAATGTTCATGTAGTCATGGAAGGATGAGTGCAAAGAACAGTGCTACAACAACCTGCGTCTTGGTCTCCAAGACAACTACTGACTACGAGTGCTAACGTCAAGCTATCACGTCCGTAGATATCTGAACTTTTCTTAAAACACAACGAGACGTTCACAAGTCAAACATCACACCACATCTCCAGAATCTTAGAGCGCTTCTACCGGATCTTTCACGAAGAGGTATGACAGTATATCCGTGGACATATAGATACACAACACTAGTTCAGAGGTTTCATGACAGCGACTTACATTCGGGAGCCTCTGCCTTAACTTCTTCCGCCTTCGGCTCATCCGCCACCGAAGCTGGTGCAGGAGATGAAGCCGAGGCCACTTCAGGCGCGCTTTCGTCTTTTTTCTCCACCTCGGGAGTGACGTCCGCAATCTTAGCGCTGGAGTCGGCCATGTTTCAACCGACAAACTACAAGGCTCAAAAACTTCAGCTCCCAACGAACTCCTCGTGAGAGTACCGTTTCACACTGGAAACTGCCACGAAAAAGAGCAACACTGTAAGATAACCCGATCTACGTTTCCCCAATTTCAGGAGGTGATAAAGCGCGCTTTTGGCGTCGCGACAAAGGTAAGCGGATTTGCAACTTCAGGCCCAAGCGGTTCAACTTGTCTCGAAAATTTCCTGAGGTACTTCAAGATGGCTATCTCTGTTAGGTAGAACAAGTTTCGACTACAAAAAACATAGTTCCGAACGTGTAAAACTGCTGCAGGATCCTGCGAACGACCGTTCCGCCCGAACCTGTGAGTGTGTACCATCCGATCAAGATACTAAGCCTAAAGTGATATGCTTCTCCAACGAAGACTGTGCTCCATTTAGGAGCTTCCTGCAACTTGTCGCTATTGTTTGTAACACAGTACACAGTTATGCATCAGGAAATATCAGGGTCGTATGCAAATTTCATGGAGTGGCGCAGAAAATTCAACCTCTAATGCTGTCTCTACTCCAGAAGGTGAACAAAAATGGACGCCAAAGGGTCTAAGGCGAAAGGAGAAAGCAACGATGAAATCGAGGAAGGTGGGCGGGGGAGTGGGGGGAGTGGGAGGAAGGAGACAGCCGGAGAGAAGGGAGGAGGGGCGCTGAGCACCTGGAGAGAATTCTAGATGTGCAATGATAGCAAGCGGGGGCTTAAGTATGGAACGGGAAGCGAGAAGCGCGCAGGAAAGGCTTGTAATGGCTGCGGAGGGGGGCGAGCTCAACGGATCTAGGCAGCTGCGCAATAACACCAGACACGGCGTGGTGCCAGAGAGGGGAAGTGGCAAAACAGGCAGCCAGCTATGGAGGCGGCGAGCTAAGAGGGCGCTGCGCCGGGCTGCACGCCCGTCCTTTCCGTCGTTCTGGCCCGGGAAAATTCCAGGCAACCCGCCCATCACGCGCCCGTTACTTCCGGCCCCATCCCTCCTCGGTAAATGATACCAATCCTTAATGAACTTCCACAGCTAGAGAGACGATACGTGACCCGCTTGAACTCGCACACAAACTGGCACCGCACTCCATCTCCTCCTAAACGTAAAGCCACTTCATCCTGCAGATTTGGGACCAGCGGTTTTATTCTTTTTCTTCCTTCTTCGTTCTTCTTTTCTTCGCACTGGGTGCTTGTGGTACCAGCGCGGGTTCAAAACTTAACCCTCCCCGCTGGAGTGAAGGGTTTGCGAAATGGACGTACGAATGGAAAGCGTGCATAAAAATACAAAACCATGAATTAATAGATATGAGTATTACAGTTGTCTGCATGAGTGGGTGGTGGTGGCCCAGCGTTCAAGTGCTTCTGGTCGCTTTCTATTCTGGACGACAATTGCCTTCCCTGTTTTGCTCTGGAGCGCCCCCACCTTTGCGTTGCCTGGACGGAACTCGCACGACGATGCTTCCCCCGGGTGGGCTAGCTGGGCCGAAGGACGGAGCGACGTCGTTCATCCCCATCCACGTTCATCCTCATGGACGTAGTGCCAGCTACGCCTCGGCCGTAGTGGGCCCGGTTTCTATCCTGACTGGCACAGTGTTCGTCGGTAGCGCTGGTCCCGAGCGGACGCGATTCATCCATGCCAGTCGGGATGCATGTCAACCTCTCATCCGTCCACACTCGGGCAGCCGCGCAAAAAAATTCCAATCATTGATTCCTTCCTTCCGACTCCGCCCATTTCCAGCGCCTCGCAGCCTGGACGGCGTCATGAGCGATTTCGGACCCCTCCACATGCTTTTGCCTGCCCCTCCAGCCCATATGACACCAAATTCTGGCTTTGTTGTTTTCCCATCTCTCTCTCTCTCTCTCTCTCTAATTAGGGTTTGGCTTTGGTCAGTTTGGCTTCAGGCAAGGCCTGTTTGTGGAAGCCTTGCAGTTGTCCGCTGGTTTCCTGCTGATAGGTGTGGGAACCGGCCCGCCACTGCTGATCACTTGTAAGTAAAATGGAAAATCTACCCACCCCTTTTCCCACTGCACACGGGGGCTGCTGAGCTGGACTCTTCGATGCAAGAGGATGGTTGGATGAAAGTGGATGGACTTGAATCTGAGCCCCACGACAGCTTTCTCGTGGTGACGAGGATATGGGACATAATATGATCCATGAGCAGCAGGAGCATCTTCCAGCCCCCTCCCCCCCCCCTTGCTTGCTGACTCTGCCAAAATGCTTTCATATCTGAATGAATCCCCTTAAGCCAGGAGGGAAAGAAAAAGAGAACAACAAACTTTTTTAAAATGTACTGTTAAAAAAATGTGAAAAAAATATTCACACAGGACAGTTCTCCTTCATGAATTTGTAGTGCTCTCTTATTGAATTCATAGTTGCTATTGCTAAACCCTTTAATATACTATTATTCACTATTTTTCAATTTTGATATTCTCTGTGGTTATTACAGCCCATTTTATCTGAGTGTGTGTTGAGATGTCGTGATTTCACTCGATCTGAGATAATGACTTTAGCATGGATTTGTAAATGCCCACATCCTCCATGAAAGAGAAAAGAAAAAGTGTAGGGCTACAAAACTTGAAGGCACGGTATTGGAGACTTTGGCCCAAGTGGATTCAAGTAGGCCAGATAGAATAAGAATCTTTGGGCCAAATCTTTTCTGTATGTAGACAGCCACTTGAAGCCTACAACTGAGTTGGAGGTTTGAGTTGTAAATTTCCAGCACCTCTCCTTCATTCATTCTCCAGCTAGCCCATTTTCAAAATCTGTTATAAATAGATGAATGTGTACATACGTTCGTTATACTCCCCAAGTATTAATCAACGGATACTGTTGGGAGACCTCGAGTTTTCATTCAACCATCCTCTGGCATCGAAGAATAACACGTTGCTTGAACGATCGACGTTGAGGAGGAAAATATCCCATCGGTCAATGCCAGTGTGAATGAGATTCAGGCTTCTTCAGTCTATTCTGACAGGTGTCGAATTCAGAGCGTGTCCAGAATGGCCTGCGGGTGGGGCACATTCTGTTCCGGAATGGGCACCATGCTCCAAACATCCATCTCGCTGAAGGAGGTGTCAAACTAGACTTTGATGATTGTGACATTTTTATTGAATTCCTTTTGTTTAATATTATTTAATTTCAATGGAGTGCGACAGAAATTGTACCACAACAGATTTTTTTTGAGCTTGGAACATGGATATAGCTCTAAGCTAAAACATTATACAACTAACTCACTACAGCTGTATTCTTGCACTCAAACAAATATAAAAATAACACCGTTTACATGATAATTGTTTCCATGTGATCAATTGTGTAGCATAGAAGTCTTTCTTCTTTTTCTTTTTTGTAGAAGAATCTGTGTTGATGTTTTAATTTTTAAAGAAATATACATTAAAAGAAATATGTATTAAATGAAGTCTTCAAACGATGAATGACAATGATTTTTCATGTCAATTATTGTGGGTATTTGAATATTTCTTGAAAATTTCCACCAAACAAGCTGTAACCTGTAGTTTTAACATATTACTTCAAATTGTACATTAAATACTTAGAATATATATAAGGTCATTCTGAAAAAATCTACACAAATTTTGATGAAAAAATCATTTAACATTTCATCCAACTATTGAGACAACAACTCATGTATTATAGCTTCTTTCAGATATCACAATAAGATTTTGTCAAATTCTGATCCAAATGATACCCTCAAATTGTTAAATCTTAATCTATTCAGACTATAAATAGAAAAGCACAAATTAAATCAAGGATTACACTTTTTTCATGAGATAAACATGAAACTTCACAATGTTTTCACCTACATTTTCTACTGAGGTTATTTTTAATTAGTAAACATAAGTCATGGTCCATAATTGAACATCAAACCCATTACCAAGAATTTTCAATTTTGTATCATCAATGTCATTGATTTGGATTAAAATATGGCAAAATGATACATGCCCCACCACATCCTTTACAATAAACAATAAAAATGTCTGGATTAGATTTTTAAAATAAAATTCTTTAAACTGAAAAATAAACAAAGAATAGAAAACATTTTTATAATGAGATAAAAATCTAGATTGCAAAAATTCAATTAAAATATAAAAATATAATATAAAGGCATATGTTCTTCATTTTTATTTTATAGGTTAAGTTTGTAATTAAATGGACTACTCTTTACTTGTGTATCAGATTATATATATATATATATATATATATAGACACAGAGGGAGAGAGCATAAAAGAAAGGAAAATAATAAGAAATGGCAATTCTTCATCCATCAGTTGTTTAAACACTCCTTATTGATTGCAACTTGGTCTGTCCATTTGCAAAATAACACTTCAAGAAATGTGAACTAGCATAAAAGCAAAAAAGCATCTTCTCTCCCAAAATATTATTAAAAATGATTATTAGAGATTTTCGTTAAAAATTTACAGAAACTTTTGAAATTAGTTTTTGTTAAATAGAGTGAATTATCTTTATTGACAAGGAAAAAAAAGAAAAAAGAAAAAGAAGTGTATATATATATATATATATATATATATATAACATGAATATATACACACATAAATATATGTATAATTCTTTTTTGTTGATTATAATAAGTATACCTTTGGAATGCAATTAATTTTTGTTATACATGTTTTATATTTTAAATAACAAGCTAATTATTCACTGTAAATACATCTTGCAAGAGTTGATAAAATATACATACATACATACATACATACAAGATAAAAAAACTAACACATAAAACTCAGACATTTAAACTGCACATTAAGAATTATAATATGTCATGTGCAAAATTTGGACATACACATATTGATTCCAAAATTTAAAAACCATTGATAGTGGAAAATCATGAAAAGTTATAAAATAATTTCATATTCATATTGTGCTACTTACATAATCTGGAATCTCATCTGTATAGAAAGATAAGCTTTTATAATATTTAAATAAATAGAAGATTGAAAAATAAAAATTTGAGTCTTAGTGATAAACTGTTATTTATTTTTAATTTAAATATTTGGTAAACCAGCCATCTTGTATTGTTAGGAGAAGATCTGAAGCTTTGATAGATGATATTACAAAAAACAGATCAGACCAATGTAGGATGATTTTAATAACTCTCTAATAGGGATGAAACAAAAATTAACACTGCCATGTAAATAACACAATCCTTGTAAAGATAATCATGACTGCTTGTGTGAAATTGTACCATATGCATTAGATTTTTTACTTTATGCAAGAAGTAATTTAATGTGAATGAGAACTTTATTACACCAACCAGAAAACACATTGGAATGTAATGAAGCTGGAACATTCATATGCATGGAGGACATTGCTTTAGGTATAGAATGAACCAGAATGAAACTACCACAATCAAATTAAAACAACACCTTATCTCCCATTATTATTCTGTGCCAAATAATGATAGACTAAACTAATCACAGCATATGGAATGACATATATGATTCAACTATCAATAAAAAAAACTTAAAATAAATAAATTTGAAATTTGAAATTTTGTATAATGTACAGGATGTTACCCAATCCTTAGTACAGACAATCAAGAGGAATTACACAATTAAATGGAATATTCGAGATTCACCTGTGAAGTACAGTGTTGTTTGCACCAATAGACTATGTTGTACAACAACTCTACATTCCTATAAAAATTGTAAAATGAGCCAACACTATTAAACAAATCATGTCATAAAAGATAAGTCTGAGCATACCAACTAACCTTAAATTAGTATGTCAACAATATGATGCACACACCAATAGATCTCTATTGATATTTTAAAGCACAATAAATTGTCTTGACATCAAAAAAAAGGAACTGTACTCATGCAGAAATACAGAAATACATACATGCTTTGAATACTTGTTTCAATTATTTATTGGAGTTGTAGTTTGAAATATTTGCCAAATTGAATGTGATGGGTCAAGTCAATGCCTCCTAAGTTTGGACTTGAACAAACCCCATTTTTGTATATAAAGATGTGTTGCTCATAACACATGTCAAGATGTGATTTGTTTTGAGGGAGGGGATTGAGTGAGCTTGACATTGGGAACATGTGAACTCTTGCACTTTGGCTTCCCTGACTTTAAATCTTCAAAGTGGCTGCCTGGTACACAGTGTACAGTGTTCTACCTTCCTCCTATAATAAAAATATGTATATATATATATATATATATATATATAGAGTAATGCTAATGCCACCACAGTTTTTGTTACTGCCACCACAATTCCATGAAAATTTCAGTCATATTTAAATCAATTTTTTTTGTTACTTTTACTACAACCATTTTATCATGATTCAATATATATTTATTGGAAATATTAACATTTTTTTGATTGGATGGGTGGCTATAGCAAAACTAAAAAAAATATGTCGAGTGGGTTGTGGTGGCAGTACCAAAAAAACTGTGATAGCACTAGCTGTACCATCTGTATATATATATATATATACACATATATAGTAAATAGCAGTATTTCAGGTTTTGGGCCCATTGGAACACATTTTAACAAGGCAGAAGAAACTAGCCATAAGCAACAACAGTAAAAGGTAGTCTGCATTTCCAATTTAATATTTAAACAAAGAATTACGAATTTTAGTATTTTAGCATTTTACTTTTTTGAAAATTATACTGGTTTAATAACATTGGATGGGCTACAAGTTCGCCAAAATGTATACCACGTTGCTTTATACAAAATGGTTTTCCTTTTACTATTTACATCAGGAATCACAATATTTTATTTATGTGTCAATAAACTCAAAACAACCATTGGGTTAGAGTTTATTCTCTTAAGCTTCAATTTCAAGTTTAAGTCTTTGAATTATACAACTTTTATTGTATTCAAATTCACATCGCATTTATTCACATCAAGATAATGTAGATTTTTCTTTGTATCAATTTTAAAAAAAGTATAAATTATGATATTTGACTACAAATAGTATCATTTTCTGAGAGATTTCATTTTTTTTTAGTGTATAAATTATATATTTTGACAAAGTAATATTGCAATCACCTTGAGCATTTCAACTGCATGCTAACACACGACATTTAATATTACTGATTTTTAAAATGTCACATGTATATTGATAGATAAAATTTCAAGCTACACTGAAGGAATAGTAAACACACACACACATATATATATATATATATATATATGAAACTAAATCAATTAGGATTTAATTTTTTTATTCTTTATTTATATTCATCATAATTAGACTGTTTAAAAGTAATTGATTTTGAGTCTAAATTTATTATTAAACCAGTATCATTCATTCTTGTATTCCCAATTATGAGGATAACTACGTATTAAATATAGTATTATTATAATTTTACACATTAATTTATTCTACTGTTCGAATGAATCATTCTGATTCTGAATATGGTTGTATTTTATGCTGATTTGTTGGATAAAAAATGTGCTTTCTGATCAACATGATATTGAACGACAATTCACAATAACAACGGTCCAAAAATAAGTTTCATGCTCCTTTATTTACTTTTTGTTGTTATTTTATCTTATTTTATTGTTACAAAATAAGAGTTCATTTTCATGATTCAAATAAAGCTCACCAAGATTGTAAATGATTTTTTGAACTTTGAAATACCTGTAAAAAAAGCATTGAGCATTAAAATTCAAGGTATTTTGAAAAGTAACAACGGATTTTATGTTTTAAAATGAATCTTTGCATTATTTCTTGGATTTTGCACATTTGTCAAAAAACTAATTAGACCCTTGTAACCAATCTTAAATCTAACATCCAAGGATTTTTGCAAAAACTTGTTTACTAATTGTGTATAGACCATATTGAGCATGTGAAATATTATTTTTTGGAATATTATTTAACTTCTCATGAAAATGAAACTAATTGCCTTCAGGTTCAACGTTTTCTTACTCTTGTCTTGTGATTTTTGGAATTGAATTTTTTTAGACAAAATGTTATAAAATTATTCCAATAATATTGCAGCTGTGGTGTACCTTATAACATATAAAACTTAAAAACTGTTTTAAGTTTTGAAAATAAACAAGTAGTCATTTAGATAACTACATGTTTTCTTTCTCTTGTTCATTAAATTCTATTTTGGTTGATGATTCTTATATATATATATATATATATATATAATAAAAGTATCCATGGCGATGTCAGTATTGAAGATTGTTTTGAAACCCCCTTAATTAGATGCTAAAATAAGTTTACTCTTCAGAACATCACAAATTTCAGAGATTATTTAATCTGCAGAACACACAATATGAATGTTTTTTCTCATACTTAAATACATTAATATGTTATTCTCATTTTAACAGATAAGATTACTCAACATGCGCTGAATATTAGAAGAGAGATCGTCAATATAAACAACATTGATTTGTATTTAAGTGTTCAAATTGTTTACAATAGCACTATTTCCAGTTTGATTTTCAATCCACAAAAGATTTTACAGTTTACTTACATACATTCCAATCTATATTTAGTTCAAATTAATTAAGGATATGTAAAACCTAAGAAATGAAATCAAGAGAAAGTAAAAACAAAAATCATACAGTTTGTAATAACTATTATTTTTGCATATGTATGTATGTATGTATGTATATATATATATATATATATATCTACACACACACATATATTGCAACTGAAGTAAGTGATTCTATCAATAACTTATACCATGTTTTTTTTTTTTTTTTTTTTTTTTTTTTCAATTATCATTTGGAATACAAGTCTTTACAGTTTAATAACTTTTCAAATTATCATTAACCTTTTTTAATCAAATTATGATTTTTAAATTATTGGAAAAAGCAATATGACTAGACATTGTTCTTTGCAGCTTTTAAAAGAAAATAAAAATAAAAATCCAACCAGCATATTCATAATGATCATTTCTTGTAATGAAGTATTTTTAAACATCGTTTTTTAATTTCTTAAATGGTTTAATTTCTTAAATCACTCCATGCATATGAAAAAAGGTGATACAATCAGTGTATATTTTAATGTGCTATTTAAAAATAAACTGATGCTTCTTTATCAGTCAATTACAATTCAAGCATACTATACTGTATCTAAATTCTTAATTTATTTTTACAAAGAATAAGTTCTTTGAACTTGTCTATTATTTGTCTTCTTCTCTTATTCACTTCAAATGAATGATTGCATAAATGATACCTTAAGAATTGATTTCAATTTTAATGGACAAGATTAATAAAAAATAAAAAATAAATCTTGAAATTATATATTTTAGTTTTCATAACTTTTGGGATTCTTATCAGGTATCTTTAAATACTGGTAACAGTAGTAGTATTAATAAGTTCACTGCTTGAACCCAAAATGACCACATCAAAATTACCAAACTTGGGGTGTACTATGTGCATAACCAGGCAGGGGAACAGTGTTCTTATGCAGAATGTATGTGATCTCTTCTTTCTATGGACACTCTTTGGAAGGAAAAATTAGACAAGGGACAATGTTCTTTTCCTAACTTTGATATATTCTGTTTGACATCTGTCACAGTTTGTGGCACTTAACAAAAACATCAAAGGTACATACCAGAGTGTTGGATGAGAGTGATGAACATAACAATTTGTCTTTATGGAAGCTGTGCACCCTTGAGGTGATGATATGGAAGTGGGTGGACTGTCTCCATCTTGGGATTTAGATACTTTGGTGGGTTTTCATGGTTTTGTTGGTTTCTCCCTTTTGCTTTTTCTTCATGTGCATTTGCATGTGTGTGTGTATATACATATATATATATATATATACATATATATATATATATATATGTTGAAACATGTTGAAAGATGGGCATTGAACACTGTAGTTGGAGCAGGCACTTATTTATGTATTAAAGTAAAGACACAATATATCCTATTTTTTTAACATATTTTAGTAATGAATTGAGCTAATGTGTAAAAAAGTACTATTGAAATATCTACTAACATGATTTTGTGATGGGTTCATAGAACTCAAATTAAAGATTTAATGAATTTTAAAAAAACAATAATAATCCACATCAAAAGAACAATGCATTCATGTTGTAGAAAGTAGATACACATGTAATTATAATGCAGATGAAAGTAGTAGAGGATTTTTCTAATCTAACAATATAAAAATGCACAATTTGAACCAAGGAGCATAATTGTCTGATATGTTTCTCTGATGAATAAAACGAAAATACAATTGAAAACATCAGAAATTGTTTACTCTTGTGATTATGTCACAATGTTTTTGTGCAGTCTTTGCCACCATTGCATTTTTTCTTTTTTTTCTTTTTCACACAATGCACCCTTTTTTTTCTTTTTCTTTGCCACCATTGCATTTTTCCTTTTTTTTCTTGTGAGGATCACCTCTTTCAGTGAGGATCACAAGAAAGAACAAAATAGAAAAATGATGTTTTAAGTAGTTGTTCTCTTCTCATTGTCCAATTATGAGAACCCATATCTAGTTGTAGCCCTAAAACTAGTGGTTCCTCTTGGTTTAAGTCTATTAATCTTCATCCAAATATGAAATGCTGTCATTAATACAGAAATTGTTAGATGGGGAACAAATTTGGGAATACATCTATTGGAATCCAAAAAATTAGCATGATAAAAAGGGTGGAAGCCAGGGTTTTTGGATTGCCACCATGTCTACATCCATAATAAATATATGAATTGATTGTGATGCCATTGTTGAGATAAGTTGCATTGGTATGCCAGAACTTTAATTATTGCAAGGAACTCTACATCTTCAAAAGTCAAAACCTCTCAAAAGAATTTAACTCTAACATTCAAATAATAGGCTGAGATTACAACCAATGTGATTTTCAACTTAAATAAAGTATTATAGTGTTAAATGTACACAAATATATACATACATACATATTTAAAAATTGATAATATAGTAACATAAAAATTGATAATCTAAATCTTAAGAATATGGAAAAAGGCCAAAGTAAAAGAGTTTTTAGTAAAGAAAATTTAATATTGGGTGAGCACTTGTTACTTTATTACAATGAATGAATACCTTAAAAACTTACTTTTTAAGTCCAAACACTCAAAGTAGTTGCCTTCAGATTTTTTTTGTTTTTTGATTTTTATTTTAGTTTGAAATTTCTGGAAATCAAAATTGGTCACAACAACCGTTTTTAAGTGCTTGTGCACTTACAGATTAGTTTGTAAAGCTACATAGATTTCAAACTAATTAAATAACATACAGAAAAAGCTTCATGTCTGCAAGTATAATTTATATGTATTTGTTGGTAGTAGATTTTAGTATTACCAATCACTATATTTTCTATACAAAAAAACTAATGCATTTTTTTTGTAAATAAACTAAAATAAAGAAATATATATATATATATATATATATATAATATTTACAGAATAATATCAAAAATAGACTTAATAAATATTGGTATATCAAAAATAGTCCTTGTAATGGAGTTGTGGAATTTGATATAAGAGTGCAACTGCAAAAGAGGATTTGATGTAGAATCCTTTGGTGTGGATTTTGACAAGAGATCCATGGAGAAGCTGCCTCCTTGCAAGGGGTCTTAGGGAAGCAACCCCCCTCTAAAGAAAAATTTGTAAATTGAAGTATCTTGATATATAAAGAGAAAGTTTTTTTTTTGGAAAAAATATCAGAAATAGGTTTGAAAAATGTTTTGAATGAATTCAATTCTTGCAAACTCAAAAAGCCATGGCCTTACATAATCACACTTGTTCCATAGCAACACAACCTTGTGTTGCTACTTCAAGCACTTGAGGTTGTACTTCTTATATTTTTAGTGTTAGGAGATGTTACTAATGGTGGTATTAGGTGGAAGCGTAAGGAAGTGTCAAAAAAGAGTTAAGGAATAGTTAAGGATTTTGTAGTATAAACAAATAGAGAACACAGCATGCTTTATAGGTAGTTGTTTTGAGACCTATAAGGTACTTAAGTTGGCAATGAAGAATATTGTAATTATTGGTAACTTCAAAGTCCGTATTATAAAGGCGACAAAAAAAATATACATTGTGAAGTACAAAGTTAAAGTTTATTTATGGAGATTGCACATAGCAAAGTTGATGACAAGTTTAGTATTTATAGTGCTTATGCATGATAACAACCATTCTTTCATTAGACTTACACATCTGAAGAACAATCACGCAATAATAACATAGGTAATAAAAGTAATACGCGAGCGCCTTTAGCAGATTGCAACAAACAAGCCAACGAAGATTCTTGAGGATGTAAGAAAAAAATATAGTGTTACAATCTTGTATTAACAAGCATAGTGTGGAAAGAAGAGAGTGTTGAGCAAGTTAATCAATATCAAAGAAGAGAGCTATAAATATCTTCTAAGATACTGCATGGAATTACTACAAGCAAACCTAGGAAGCATTGTCGTTGCTACAGCTTGTGGAACGCATAGCAAGTTTCAACATTTTGATCGTCTTTTCATTACATTTTATATATTGGTCTCAAAAAATTTCCTTATATATTGCCCTATAATTAGTTTGAATAGAACTCATCTATGAAACAAACATTTGGAAATATTTGAGAGTATCTATGTATAACTTCAATGGATGGTGAATGAATATTATATCTAATAGCATTTGATATTATAGATGCTAGGAATAATAAGAATTGAAAATGATTTTTTAAATTACTTAAAGAAGCATTCTTACAATATCATATGGTTGGTAAACGCATGCCATAGATGACCTTCTTTTTGAATCTCTAGAAGGGAATTCTTGAAGTTGTATAATTAATCTTTCCAAATAGTTTTCATGGTGTTTGCAAGCACCACCTTACTAAGAACTTTAAGAATCTAAAGATAAAAAATTTACTTTGAAACACAACATGTGTACTCATCCCCAATTTTCATTGAGATGAACTTACAAAGATAATAATATTTTCAGAAAAAGCTACTACATAGGTCAATGAGTCTAAGCCACTCACTTGGACAACAACATTCTTTAAGACACATCAATATGGTCATATAATATCTAATATGGGAGAATTGCTAAACCAATGCTTAAAGGAAGCAAAAAATCTACTTGTTTACGAGATGATAGAAAAGATTCTCAACTAGCTTATGGTCTAGTTTTTTAACTACCAAGATGTAGCTGCTTCATAGATGACATTGTTGATACCGAAGTCCAAAGATCAACTTCAAGTGAACATCACTCTTACTTGGCGATACAATATTTGATGTGCAAGTCAAATTGAATATGAATGTGTTGGAAGCAAATTGTATCACATTGTCAATTTACAAAGCAACACTTGCATATGTTGTATATGACAACATCTTGGCATATCATGTAGACATATTGAAATAATTCTTTAGCACCAAAGGATTGATCTACGAGAGCATGTATAAATGTGCTTTATGACCACATACTATTATAAAATATACAAAGATGTTGTCTATCTTGATTTGCATCAAAAGTTTTGGGAACCAGACAACACCTTATTAGAGTTTATTTTGACAATACTAACCATGAATACACGCAGGCTACTTAGACAACCAAAGAAAAAACAGACTTGTACTAAAGACCATGAGCTTACCAAAAGTATTGTCTATTGTAGCTGTTGTAATGGACTTGGTAACTATAGGAGAACTTGTTGACAATGATCTAGATAAAGTCTGATACTTTTGCTTATTTTTTTATATTTATTTTTTTAAAATTAAATATTTTGGTGAATATTGAATCCATCCTAAATATTTATCAAGTCAATTTCTAATATTTTCTATATAAAAAAACTTTATCTTTACATATCAAGATACTTCAATTTACAAAATTTTCTTTTAGGGGGCATTGCCATCTAAGACCCACTATTGGAATCCATGATAAAGGGTCTCTCTCCAAATCCCCCTTTGTAGCTGCATTTCTATACGAGACTCCACAATCCCATGACAAGGACTATTTTAGAAATTTTTTAAAAAATTATGCCTATTTTATATATAAAAATATATTTCTCAAGCATATTTTATATATATATATATATATATATATACACACATACATCAATGTCCATGCATCCAAAGTTGTACAAGTTAGATGCAATGCATTCAAAAAACTAAAATAAGTGGACTGTCAATTAAATTCTGTACATGAAATTTATTTCTAAATTTTCTACAATCCTCCAACCTGAGGTACATTCTACAGAACTATATTCACATCTTGATCACACAATATCATGAAATATGAACACCAGTACCCTTAAACAATCTTCCAAAAAGCATGTTAATGTACATTGAAGTGAGAATGTCACCTTTCAAATGTAGACAAAATATATATATATATATATATATTTGTAAAATGAATTTAAAACACCTAAAATCAATCCATCACAGTCAATTTACACTAGATTTATTTTTTAATCTTTTAATGCAACACATTGAAAGTGCAGGAGTCATTTTTAAAATAATGCTTTTACTTGCAAATTGTACATGATATGTGTCCCTGTTGTATGCACTCAACTTCACAATTTCATCCACTGCACATCCATGTTTCAGACGTTAGAGTAATTTTGCATTGGTTAAGTTTGTATACTATGGAAAAATGGAAACAATAGTTTAATTCCCATTAAGGAGGATAAAAGCCTTTACACACACTTTGCAACACATTCATTGCAATGTATCACAACAAAGAGAACTTAAGAAAAATTGAAAAAAATTAGAAGGCTGTCCGGAATTAATCCAAATTTTATTTATTAACTTGATATTTTATTGCACCACTAGAAAAATTTAATTTTAATTTTAATTTTTTGTCTTTTAAAGGCACTGTCAGCTGGGTCTTTGGGCAAAGCCAAGTTGAATCATGTGAGTCCTTGCACATTCGAAGACAAAGTTCTATTTGCGTCAAGGGAAAGAAGCGCAGATTTCAGCATAACGAGCCACCTGGAATTCTGGGATTTGCCAGGTTGACAACAGAAGGGCAAGATGCCCTTGGGTGGCCCATGCCCACCCACGGCCATCTCCTACCACCGCAACCACTTCCTAAACCCGACCACTGCTACCATCACCACCACCAGCGCCGCCTGAGTTGGCGTCAGCCTATCCTTTCGCCGGGTCCACGAGCTATGGAGCCCACTGCCAAAGAGCAGTTGTGCCAGCTCACCAGTTTCCGTCTGGCCATGTATTTTCATGTTCCAGAACAATGAGAGGAGAACGAGGACAAAGGAGTTCGCTGCAAGGGTTCCCGCATGGGGAACTCCTGCGGGAACATTCAAAGTGTGGGGGTTTCAGCAAGCCACAGAACCGCTCCTTTGTTCCCCTCTCCGTTCCCATGCTGCTCCCGATGATTATATCTCTATTTGCAGTGCACGGTTGCCTTGTGTCCAACCTTCCCATGTCATTAAAGGATATGGAATCCTTTCTTTTAGTCCGAAAATCAATTACATTTTTTGTTTGGTCGTTTCGTTCAGAATCTATTTTTGGAGCGCTCATGTAAGTTTAAAGAAGATATCATCGTATGGTGATAATTTATGAACAAAAATGATGATGATCAAGCATGTGTGTGTGTGTGTGTGTGTGTTTGTGTATGTATGTATTCTGGCCACTAATTTATTTTTAAAAAGTACACTAATGTATTGAAGGAGCCCATCCCTGAAATAACAGCCTTTCTCCTCTTAAATGCAATTTATATTATGATTTTTTTCAACATTAACTCATCTATTGCCCTTCCTTCATCTTTATGTTGGGTATATTGTTCCTAATTCCCTTTTCTTTTGTTTTTTTCTGTTTTTTGTAATAATTTTGTATTCACTGACTTTGGATTTCATGTTTTATTCCAAAATTCAACTATTAGTTTTAAAGATAGGATAAAATATAAATATAAATTTTAGTTTTTTTCTAATGCATAGTTCTGAAAACAAAAAACAAAAACAAAAAAATCAACATAAAAGAACACCCTAGAAAGCAAACATGAAAATCTACAAATGAAATAAAAGTAACAATGATGGGACAGGACCAGCCCAGAGTAGCCTCCTGTCATGAAGAAGAGGGTGCTAAGCACCATAGAGTAACTAACTCACCAAAGATTGATAAAATTCTGGCTGTGTGGATGCAAAACAATCAAGCAAAGAGCAAATAAATAAAATATGTTTCCCAAAAGTCTTTTCCCAGCAGTAAAGTATGCATTAAATTAGTCATGTGATAATTAGTCAAAATGTAGGTGTTTTATTGTAATGTTCTGCATTATTATACACATAAAATAATAAATTTGCATCCCAGGAATTTATCGTGAACAGTGTCCACTGCAAATTTCCTTGACAGCTCAGTAAATGCCAAAATGATTAAGTTAAGTAACTTTGTTTCTGATGCTCCAAGGAGAACCTACTAATGCAGTTTTATTTTTAATTTAGAGAATGGTTAGGTGGACACCCCTCTTTTACTGCGTGGACACCCCCTATACCGTGCATACACATAATAAAAAGTTTTACATATAAAATATTTATTTAAAAAGTTTTACATGTAAAACATTTAGTTTATAGTAAAATATTAGGATAAATTTATAGTAAAATATTTTCTAAATAAAATTAATTATCTTTTTAAAGTGAATAAAATAGTTATTTGAAATGTATTATGTATTTTAAAATATTATAATCAACAAGAAAATTAAATAATAAAAAAATAAAAATACCATAAGCCATTGCATACAAATCTTTTACCGTAAATTTACCCTAAAACTTTTTAATGTAAATAAGAATTTTACTGTATGTATGTGGGGGTGCTTGGCATAGGAGGGGTGTTCTACCTAGTGGTTCAATTAATTTATTGTACATTCATACATGGAAAATCTTAATGGATCATGTCGTTTGTAATGGACCCACATGTGATGTAGTAAATATAAACATTCATTATACGTGTTTACAGAAGGGGTTGAAAATCATTTACAAAATCCAAGTAGTTGAGATCATATGTATACATAATATGTGTCTGTGTGTATATGTGCATATATATATATATATATATATATATATAACCTTGTTTGTTTTATCAAACTTAGGGATACACTTGGCCTGTGTCAGTAAGTTAACATAGTTCCCTGTAATCAGGAAATGAATTATCACACTCCCCATGTTTTTGTTTGATAAATTTTTGGTTGTTTGATTAATTGATAAAACCCATCACTTATGTTTCACAAGCTAATTTGACTTTGGCTAGGTAGGAATTGTGTAATAAACATACACAAACAAAAAATTAAATTTGACTGAGAAATGAAGATACTGGGAGTTTAAATGCCAGAATTGGAATAAACTGGAGCACACTTGATATTTGACCAGTAGATAAAGCTTTACAGTGATACATACCTGACCTTCTTGCTCATTTACTAAACACTATACATGAAAAAAAGAAAAAAGAAAACAGCTTATAATTATGGTAGGGATACATGTTTGCCTTGAACTATGTTTGATTTACATCCAAGTTGTGAATTTTTATCAGGACTTAAAGCTAAAAACGTTAATGACTGCACTTTTAATAATTAAATTCAATGAACTAAACCATTATCATTATACTGCATTGTTTAATGTGAAATTTAAGTTCAAAATTGGCACATCCAATACACTGTAGAAGACATGAATGATTTAATTTTTACAATACTATCATGGCAAAGATCCCTGGTAAGATAAGGAAGAACTGCATACCCACATGGTGAATACAAATAACTGTACAAAGAATGTTGTGACAGGTGGCATGACAGAGTCATCTATCCCAAGCATGTTCCATGCGGAATCTGGTTTCTACAAAGTTAGGCATGACAAAGTTGTTAAATGGCACAGGTGAAACCATGTAATCTGGGTGAAGGGCTAGGCTCAAAGCATGGGCACTCCAGGGTGAGTCAATCCAGATAAGACACATGACTTTAATAGCTGGGTGCACATTCCATTGGAATTGGCTTTGTATATGTGGGTGCTTAGCATTGGCTCCTTATGCCTTGACCCATGAAAACTGGTAAATTAATAAGAACATCCCTAAGAATATATCACCAATCTATTTGTTGAACAAGATCAAACATTAAAAAATTGTAGCCATTGGGTATCAATTTGATTATGTGCAGAAAAATACAATGCATTCACTTGTGGAAATGCAATTTAAAAATCTACTGCAATGTATGTATGTGTTTGTGTGTATATATATATATATATATATATATCTACACACTAGAAAGGAAACTTGGTTAACAAGCTAAATTTTATTGAACAGTAGAAATCTTTGTCATGGATTGTAATATCACAATATCATTGGAGATATTGTGAAAATTTGATAGGTGATTGGTTGAATTTTTTTGAAATATTTCTGTTTATTTTTTATTCTTCCAAATATTTCTGTTTATTTTTTATTCTTCCAAATATTTCCAAACATTTTGTTGTGCTATGTACCAAAATTATTAACACTAATCCAATATGCAGATACATCCATTTATACAAACCTTAATACATTTAATAAAAAGAAATCGAATTATGCCACAAAATCACCAGTGCTTTATTGTGGTAAAGAATGAAAAATAAACAAAAAAACATGAAGATAACTAGAATGAATTTTATGGTAATCTCAGAACATTAAATTTTAAAATTGTGCAGATAGTTTTATGCATTCATCATTTTTTAAATTAAAATAAATAAATTGCAATTACAAAAAATCTTTAAATACTGCAACATAGGTGATTGGTTGTAATTACACTATTTGCAAGTACAGTGTTTCATTATCCAAGTATCAACACTTTTTGCTATCTTATGAATTAACTCAGGAGTAAACTCTTCAAGTTTGGAAATGAATACAAACAAGCAAAAGAAACCCACACCCAAAATCTACAGGCTAGAGCAGATCTTATGTAAATAAATAAATAAATAAATAAATTATTAATCATCAGTTGACATTGCTAAACACATTGAGTATTGGTGCTGTAACAGCCACAGGAACTTTGAACTAAAAATGGTGTTGGATGGGACGTAAATTCTTATATAAAATCAAAAAATAAAACAAAAGAACCTGAGTTTTGATTATTTTTTATTTTATATTAAAAACTCAACCTTTTCAGTTTTTTTTTAAGTATTTTTAGATTCATGTTTTGAAGCTCTTGAACTAAAACACATGATCAAAAAACTACACAAAAATTAATTAAGATGTTAGGAGAAAAATAACTTTAATGAAGAATAACCATAAATGAAATGATTTTGATGATCCAAGATATTAAAGGAAAACAAATTAAAAAATAAGCTCAATAAAATACAAAGACTTGAGAGACATTATAATGTTGCTACAGAAATATTATTTATCTGAATATTAAATACGCATATTAAGATTCAGTACGATGAGATGGCATTTAAGGTATCCGATTTCTTTGGCTTGCGAAATAAAATAATAAAATAGCTAACCAAAAAATAGAATAAAACAAAAGTTTTCGAAAAGACATGCATGACTTATTTAGTAATTACAGAAAGGAAGAATATCGAAGCAAAAAAAAAGTAGAGGAGATATTCTTATAAATATTATTGATTCTTGGAGGAATGGAGAATTTGCAAAATGAGGTTTTAACTTTGATTGGCCATTTTGGGAGTTGGCACTGAAAAAATCATTTAAAAAAATGTCCACAAAACAAAGTGCTTTTGATTTGGATTTAGTTTTTGATTGATTGATTTGTAAATTCCTTTTCATGTGACCCGTTTTTAAACAAATAATGGACTTATGACAAATAATATAATTCCATTATTGTCAAAACAGGGTGCAAATAGCATTGATGGAAATACAAAAAATAAAATAAAAATAAAAATCTTCCAAACAATGTTATTTACAAAAACTAGCTTCATTACCACAATCCAAATTGAAATTTCACCTAGATTTTTCACCTGGGTTTCTCACTTTTAGGGTTTGTCCTTTGGAAGATTCACACACACACAGACACACACACACATATATATATATATATATATATATTCTTAACTGATTGTACAAAAGGGAGAGTTAGACTACACCAGTAAGGCAAAAAAATGTAAATAAGTCTAAACACATTTTTGTCTGATTGTAATTAGGATGTAAAAGAAATGTTGTTTGAGTGTCACTAAATATCCAATTCAAATATTTAAAGCTTTAATGACCAACTTTCTTCTGATCTGCCACAAACTAGGCTATTGACAAACCTTCTTTTTTTCTTTTTTTCTTTTTTTTAATATTTATGATTGTTTCTATTGTCTTTCTATTCTTTTAGTTTGTTTTGTACTGTGGTAAATTATGTTTAGCATACTTTGTCATGAAACAATGCATGGAGGGTAATGGGTTTTTAATTGCATATATTGAGAGCTAGGGGATTATGTAACATTGGATAAAGGCAAGTGTACAATTAAAGAGGGCAACCGCAACATAACATTAAGAATTGTATGAATAATTGGAGAATATGATTTTTGATCAAACACAAACAAACTCCTAGCTGAAATAAGTGTTGCTTATAAACTGGTGCTGGCAGCAATGGATCCGAAATTGGAGTAAAATAGGTGTGTAAAGTGTATGTGTATATGTGTATATATCTATATATAGTTTGAAGAAAGACTTGATGGAATCAACATCAGATTAGATTCTTCTTTTAAAACTACGAAATTTTAGCTCTGATTCGTTTATTGAAATTTAAAATTAGTTTATAAATGATTTATTCCAAACAAATTAGTTTGTGAAGTTATAGTTTTAATATCCAATAGAAAACATGACTTTTCCTATACATTTACAGCACCAATTTCATGAATATTGTTACAATTACTTACTGATTGTAGTTTTATGTTTTTTTGTGTCTCAAAACTTATGTATTTGATTATGTAACATATTGAAATGAAATGAATATTAAAATCAATGTATTTTAGAAACACAAATATGCAAACATAAAGTAAGATAAAATAAGTGGTTCATGAAATCTTGTATCAATGCATTATATATATATATATATATATAACTTTATGGAAATATGCATAAATAAATTTTATGGAAAAAATATTATTATTTTTTTTCATATTTTACAAAACTTACTATTTATTATTTGTGATAGAATAACAATTGTGTATTATTTTTTTTGTTTTTTTTATTTTTTATTTTTATTTTTTATTTTTATTTTAGTTTTGTTTTTTTTCATATAAAACTTTATGTCAACATGATTATTTTAAAAAATTCTCTATCAATATTATTTACATGCACATATGCATAAGATTAACAAAAAAATATATTTTATTTATACTTATACCTAGTTTTAATTTTAATTTTAATTTTTTTTAAAGATGAAAAAATAAAAAGCAATAAGTTAAGAAGTATAAAGCAAAAAGGTATTTATTTAAATAAATATTATAAATAGGAAGTTATAACAAGACAATTTATAATTTTTCTAAACTATTACTAGCACAAATGTGGTATTTTTATATTTTTCTTTCTTATTGTTTTAAGACTTATATGTTATTCAATTTTTATATAGGATCTTCCAAAATACTATAAAATATAATTAAAATTTATAGAATATTTTGGAAAAACTTTTAGAGAACTACTGAAGATTTTGTATGATTGTAGAAAGATCTTAACGCTTCTAGAAGGCTATGCAAAAATTGGTAAAAACATTTGAAAGATCTCAAAAGGTTCTAAAAGTTGTAGTTTATGTATTATTTATCTGTCATTCTTTGAAAAAAATTAAATAATTACTCTGTTGTACTTATATATCCCTAAATACTTATATACGTATATACTTATATGGCGTTCTAGGAAGTCCTATAATATTTTTATAAAAAAAATTCCTTTTTTCTGTGTTTTTTTTTAAGATACAGTTTTTACAGATACATAAATATACATAATTGTTTTTTTTTCAGGTTTTCATTTATTTAAGAACGTTTATCCTATTATATTTCATACATCAAATGAAATATTAACACTGAACATTCCATTTGACCTTCTTTTAGTTAATTTTACACATCTAAAACTACATGCAATAGAATAAATGTTCCATCTTGGATATTAGAAATGCAATAATGAATCTTTAAAAAATATATTATAATTAAATAAAATTAGATGTGTTAAAAATATTTTGGTAAGCTATTTTAAATCTAAACTAATTTCTCTAACAATCTCAAGCATCATTTCAATGCCTTCTTGAACTCCTGATATATATATATATATATATATATACAATCAATTACAAATGAATTGATTTTTTTTTAATATTTATCAAATAATTAAGTTTTGTATAAATTTTAAAGGATAATCATTGCAAATACAATTTAAGTTTTTTTGATTGTTTTGTTTAAATTAAAATTAAAAAAAGCTTGACATCCGTTTTAACTGTTTAAATTTTTAGATTACAACTGACTTTCAAAGATTTATCCTACATTTCCATTGTGTTATTTTCAGAAGATAAAATTATAATATTCTTGGAAATACTGTTTGCCAAAGAATAATATTACTCTTTGAATAATTGATTCAATACTCCTCATCAGCTTGAGTGTGATGCTATTGTTCACTATTTTATGCCAGAAGAAATTTATTTTAAGTTGCTTTAATCTATTCTAGATACTAGTGGTATAGTGGATATTTTATGTATGTATATAAATATATAAATATACAAACATCAGTTTTGCTTAACTTCTTCTGAAGTTTGATGTAACAGAATCTCGCTTAAATAGATGATTAGCACTTAATTTTGGATTATGTTACAATATCTATAATAAGGTTTTTCAAGGTTGTATATGTTGGTTTTATGATTTAATTTCTGTTTTACCCAAACTGATTTCTTTTTAATTTAATGTTTGTATTTTTTTTTCATTCCTTTTGCAAATCACGTATAATGACATGCAAGTTGATGGATTTTTATGAATCTTATCTGAATGTATTTATTTCCTCTATAAACCCTTAAAATGCTAAATAAAATACTAATGTCTTTTAAAAACTACATGATATTTTAAAACTTCATACATTTAACTTTATTTATTTTAAAATATTAGAAGTAGAGCTTATTAATGTAAATTGATGACCATTGCTGAACTTTTTATGCAATTTTGTTCAAGGTGTTATATTATTACACTCACGGCAAGAACATTTTATTATGGTTTTATTTTATTATATATGTATATATATATATATATATATATATTCTTGCAATTTTGGGCTTGTCTACTACATCTTTACAAAGTTTTGGAACATTGTGTAAAGTTTCTAATGTCCAATCTTGAATTTCTACCAGACAAAGAATAGAAATACTTACATACTTTAGATGCAGTGCTTATTAGAGAAATAGAGTTTTGCACATAGGCTTTAATTATTACATGGACGATTTTGACTAGCAACATAGTTTCATCTTTTTGATATCCAATCTTGAATCTGATTATTGAATATTTTTCTTAATATACTCTTACTGTGTGTACTTTTGTACATACACAATACAATGCATGGACTTATCATGAGTTGCATCAATGGAATGTATACGTACAAAACTCAACGGCCCTCTCCACTTCATAATTAACAGAGTTGAATATTTGTTTGCTTTATCAGACACTGGGTGCAAAAAACTGATGGAGGCAGCTTTTGCTGAAGTTGTCGTGTTCAGAGCCCAAAGATGGGTACATTTTGATTTTAAAAAAAAAAAAAAAACAACAACAACAACAGTCATTAATCAAATCTTTGATGTAAAAATTCATCTTCAATATTTATTCTCATCAAATTACAATACCACCAAACCAAAAGAGAGAGAGATCATATTAGGTTTTCTATGTCAATGACAATAGCTGTCACTTCATGGTGTTTTACCACTACACAGATTAACTTGACTATCATCATTTGAAGAATGTAGGAAAATTGTTAAGTGTACACAAACATATTTCAAGTAGGTCCACAATCATTGACCTTTTTACATTTTATTTATTACAAACAAACAAAAATTATAACCAAATTTGGAAATGCCAATATACTTTCAAAACCTTCAGCCAATTCTTGAAATTTGTACCACTGCTACTTAATCTCAACACGTCAAAAAGAAAAAAAGAGAAAAGAAAATCCAATGCACAAATGCATAGAAAAAGCAAAGCAACAGGTATCTGCCGCCACCACCATCACCACCACCAGAGGAGAACAGAGACAAATATCTCCACCTCACACCATCAAGAAGAAGTAGACCAGTAGAAGAAAGAAAATAAAAACAAATCAAATCCAGACAAGACAAAAATATGGTGCATATTCTCTTCCCCAAGACCCTAAAGCAGCATTTTGAAGTATACAGTCCCCACAAATACATATACATATATATGTTTAATCTACAGACACAAATATAAAAATTGAATGAGTGATGGACTGGCTGAACTGACAGGGCGAGGATCTCGAACCTAGTGATGGTGGCGGTGGCGGTGGAGTGAGAGAGGCTGGCTGCCCTCTTCCTTCCGACCCACCTACCCACCTCGGGGCTGGCGTGGAAGGTCGCTACGGAGGCAGACAAGAAGCAGTGGCAGGGGAGGGTCGTGCCAGGGTGGCAGCGCTTCTCGCGGGAGAGGCAGGCTGCGGTGGCGCCATGTGCCCCAGTCGTGTTGGACTGACACACCCACTCTCCCATGTGTATACACGTATACATTTATATATCCGTATTTATATAGAAGTAGATATTCCTGATGGGACCCTGCAGCCCCCGTCTCCTCCACTTTCCCAGGCCCTCCTCAGCGGAGCCCAGTTTCTATGGTAAGATCGAGGAGACACAGGAGCTCTGAGATTGTGTATCTTTGTGCGTGTTTTATTGCTTTTATATTAGTGTTTTTAAATGTGTGACTGTCAGCCTGCCCGTGGGCTCTTCTCTGTGCCCGTGAGAGCTCTACTCCTCATTGAAAGCCTGCATCTGGGCAGATTTATTTCCTGAGGGGCTGACACGCTGTGCCAGGTGTCCCCAGCTTAGGGAACCACAATCATCCAGAACCCTAAACCTCACTCACTGGAAGGAATTCATCACAGCTATTGAGCTGCACTAGCAATCATGTTGTCTTCACCGTACATATATATGCATTAAACCAGACCCCACCCCCTACATCAAACAATAACTAAAAGTAGTAGTTATAAATCTATGTGGACAATACTACAAAAAGAAGAGGAAGAAAGAAACAATATGAATATGAAGAAAGAAACAATATGAATATGAAGAAATGTAGAACCAGTGTCAATTTTCTCTTGAAAAAAGAAAAATAAAATAAAATAGGCATGAGTGCCATATAAGAAGTTTCGTTATCATTTTGAAAAAAACAAATTATATTGTTTAAATTGGATTTGATTGAGTATAAATAAATAATTCAATAATCAAGAAGAAATATGTATTTCATTGTGAAGAAGTGGGTCTACTTGGTATTTTAATTACAAAATATTTAAAATAAAAAAAAAAAACAAAACCAAACAGTTTGTCTTTCTTTTTTCTTTTTTTTCTTTTTTTCTTGTTAGTTTTTGTTCTCCTCTTTCATTGTTGTCAATATTGATACTAGTTATTCATATATGTATACACATCTACACATACTTTGGCAAACCAATAATGCTACAATATGTGATCATCAATACACTGACATGACTCAAAAATGAAAATATCACTACTGTTTTACAGTAACAAATCAAATACATTAGAACTTTGAAGATAATGTATTTTTTTTTTTTTAATTACATTCCTGTTCTTTGTCTGAAACTTGCACCCTTTGTACCCACAAAAACAGTGTCATAACTTTATGTAAAAATAGCATCATAAAATGATAAGCATTACATTTTATAAGACTAGTAAGCAAGAAAATGTAGACAATCTTTTCAAACTAGCTACATTTTTCACATGTTAATCCTTATTTTAACTTACAGGAATGGTATAGCTTCTACAAAGAAACTGGTGTTGCAAATTTCATCACTGGTCAATGTGTGATTATTATTTTGAAATCATTGTATTTTCAATAAAATACATTTTTTCATCAAAATATTGTTTATATGAATCTTAACATAATAATAATAATAATAATTATTATTACATGTTTAATATAGTTAAAAAGAGGGAAGAAAGAAAATACATATGTTTGCATTTTTATATATATATATATATAGAGAGAGAGAGAGAGATATTAGCATCTATTTCAATTTTTTTGTTGCCACGATATTAATAAAGGAAAAAAAAACCAATTTATGGATTTGAAACCAAATCTTACACCTTTTACACTGCAAGAAGCAAGAAAGCAATGTGAATAAAACTGGCAAACACCATTAAACTTTGGACTATTGAATTTATCAAGACATAAATGTGATTTTGAGTTTGGTGAGTTCCTTCAAATATAACATTGCTTATTTAATTTATATAATTCATGTAAGAATAAACAAATATATATACATAAAAAATTGTAGCAAAGCAAGGGCCACCAATGGTAATATTTAAGATATCTTTACACCTAGAAGCCCACTTTGAAAAGTCATGGTTCAAAAGCCATATCAAAGTCTTTGCTTTGTGAAGAAACGCCCTCTTTTAAAAGCCTTAGCCTTTAGATATAGCATAAAGTAAGAAGAGGTCATGATATGGACCAAATTTGTTTACAAGTATAAATATGTTGATTCATATCTTGATTCAAAAAATCATGAGAAGTATAAAAAAGTTGGTTTTTTATTCATTTTATTAGATATTTTAAGAAGTTTATGTCACAACTTCTTGATTTTTTCTAAAAAAACCATCTATAAAGATAGATCCAATAGAAATTTTGGGAGACAACACTATTCAAGCAATGTATGAAATAAACAAATTCTTCCTCACCTTTTCCTCTAAGGGCCTATGGACTAGTTTTTCAAAATATAAATCCTATTCAATTAAACTTCTCAATTTCAACCAATCAAAAGATTTAGTAGTTGTGATCTCTTGCCTTCTCTCCTAAGTATAAAGACTATCTAATTAGTGGTTGTGCACAAAAGAAAAATCTAGCATTAAAATTCCAATTATATTTTCTAAGATTCTAAGCGCTTTTATTTATTTGTTTCACAAATTTTTTATAAAAAAAAAAAAAAAAACTTAAAAAACAAGCAGTGCATAATAGAGTGAATCTCCATACATTTGTGAAGATTTAGGAATATATATATATATATATATACATGTCAGTGTTGAGTCCATATGGTTGAGATTTACAGAGAAGTTGAAAATAATGGATATCCTTGAATAATTATTTTATTTTATGCAAGAGAAAGCATGTATTGTACAAGGAGCATCCAGAAGCAATCTAGAAGTGGACTTTAGAGCACACACAAGCTCTTATACCTTATCTGGACCTCCCCCAAAATCTTCAAAGTCAGGGCACACTTTCAAGTTGATGGAACTGGATAAGATAGATAGATAGATTGAAAGAGGAAGCATCTCACAAGAAGGAATTACACTTGTCAGAGTGAGTTGGATGAAAGTCAATTCTTCCTGGCTTTGAGGTCATTTGTTTACTTGCAGTCAACTTCTTACAGAGGATGACGTGGCCCTTACTCAAAGTAGTGGTTGGGTGGGGCTGCAAATGCAAGCTGCCAGTGTTTTTGGCATTTTGGGACCTTTCATTTGAATTTACTATTAATATTTTTCTATTCATAGAAATGTCTTTGTGGTAAGTAGGGACAATGGATGGACCCTGTGGTGAAGAAGATTGATGTTCAATTTTTTTATGTAGCATCTACATGTGTATTGGTGTCATGTGATGCATACACTACTGTAATTTGAAGCATTTGCAGTTTTTCTTTAACTTTTATTTAAGATTTTTAGCATGCATTTAAGAGTATATTTTGCTTTTATTCTTTTAGCATGCATTTAATTATGTGTATGAATATTTGTGTTTATATATATATATATATATATATACACACACACATATGCAAAGTAACATTATAGTTGAAATATCATCAGTTTTTTGGCACTTAAATTTACTTTCTTTATGCATTTAAAAAAAAAAAAAAAAAAAAAAAAAAAACTCAAACTTTGTAACATATATATATATATATATATATATATAGTAGTATTGTGATTGACAGTAATTCACTGTTTTATTACAAATTGCAACCTTATTTAATACATTGCTTGTTTAATTCATGAGTTAAGTTGTTTTTACCTCTATTAACCTGCATCAATAAATACAAAATATTTCAAGGGTGCCACATCATCACATGCCATGTTGGATTATCAGGCCTTGTGCATAAACTCTTTTTCCTCCAATTTCCAAAAAATTCAGCCACTTCAATTCTTGTTGTTATTAAATTTGTTGATTCAATGACTATTTTTGCTTACTGATGTCAAAAGCTTTATTTTAAAGAAAAAAAATCCAAGTGTTGAATTAGTTTGTTATATGATGTGCATGATATAACCTACTAATTTTTCCACTTATTGAAATATTATTAGAAGAATTTTGGAATATCATCCTTATACTATATATATATATATATATATATACATATTTTTATGGCTAAAATATTATATGCATATTTTTATGGCTAAAATATTATAAAGTACATCACATATACTTGTTATATTTAAGTTAATTTATAAAAATAAATTATGTTCTCAATCTTATTCCTCACATTGTCATGTTGTGATTTAATTACCATGTGAAAATATTGTATATATATATATATATATATATTTAATATACATTTTATTATGCAGCCAAGTGGGAGCCATATCAGTGGATTTTTATTAATTACAAAATGCGGATAGATTATTAAGGTTTATACAATTTTTTTTTTTTTTTTTTATAGTAATATTTGAGGTTGATTTTATATTGATAATAACTTTTATATGTTTTAAGTCACCTTTGTTAGACATTGGTGACTCTTGAAATCTTGTTTATTTTTTTTATTTGATATTTAGAACACATATTATATAAATCTTATTAGAAATGATTAGAAAGGGATTTTTTATATGAAAAGGAGTAGTTAAGCCATTCATGTGGATAAATGAAGATGGATGATAGAAATCTCTATTCGTACTGGCCAAAAGTCATGCTGAATGAGCTTCAAGGAGTTTACTTGATGCCTTATTAGGGATTAGGATTTCTCTTTTGAGAGCATTCAAACATCAAAGGTTAGGATCAACAAGTTTATGATTTTAACTATGATTTTGGTATAAAAATTGAGTGATTTGGAGTTTTTATGAAGGGTATATAGGCGCTCAAAATAAAAGGTGTGAAATTTGTATCTACTATCACTCTTTGGGATATAACTTGCGCACATAGAATGCAACAAAGGATTGGTGACCAAGGTTGGAAAGAACACTTTCTTGGCTACATTTTATAGATATAGCTTGATGAATTCTAGGCTGAGTTGAAGGAGATATTGGGAGTTGAAGTCAATACTTGCAATCTAATGGCAATAAGTGATCCACTTAATTAGTAGTTATATTTTGAGTTTTATCTTAAAAAACTTGATAAGGATTTGGCTTGAAATTTTTAGAAGTGTGTATTTTCATGTTACAAAATGAAAATACTAAAATTTTATAGCATTAGGATTTTGGATTTTTGGATTTGAGGAAAATAGTGCTCGGATGTCTATAAACTAAGGTTTTAAGCACCTATTAGTGTTTTGGAGATATCAGACAATTGAAAGTGAATCTATAATTAAATTTTCTTGTAATAAAGCTTAAAAATATAAGCTATACTTTCAAAAAATTAGATAAAAATTGAATAGTTGAATCAAGAGTTATTAGATTCTAAAGTTCAAGAAAAAATAATCTTTTGTGGATGAATGAGATATTGAAGGATTTTGTTATAATTTGAGCATTTTATAAAAACTAAAGGGATTTTTTAGAGCCAAGACTTTATAGAGGTAAAAAGATGGATATATAGAACTATGATAGTATTTTTGATATAAATATGAGTTTGTAAAAAGAGATTATGGATTTTCTTAGAAGTTATTGAGAATCTAACTTATCAAAAATTAATTAGCTATGATTTGACATAGAAAGGGGTACTAAAGACTTTTTCAGATGCCATAAAAAAAACTTTATATGCAAACCTATTTAAATATAAGAGATTTTATTAATATAATATTTTTTTAAAAATATTGCTGTGTTTATTTTTCCTTCTTATTAAAAACAAACAACTTATCATAGCTTGGCCAATAAGTTATTAGTAAACCCTCCACAGCTAGATATCTAATATATTCCCAAATTAAAAATCACGCTATACAACAATGTGTGTATGTGTGTATATATATATATATATATAAATTTAGTATCAACACAAGGCATTAGAAAAGATAAAAAAATTATATCTATTGTTCATTCAAACAAATAGTTTGGATAAAACAATTTTTTTTAAAAAAATTGGTGGCTTAATTTGGTAGGCTTTAGTCCAAGAGTGATGAGAGTAGCCAAAAAAAAAAATAGCACAAGGACAAAAATAATTTAAGAGAAGATGCAATGTTTATCCATTTAAAGTGTAAAAACACTGTATCAAAATTGAATTGATAAATAAACTTCTATAAACCAAAGCTTGCACCACCACCTTGATTCAAATCAGGTACCTCTTGGACATAGAGAATCAGTTACCATGCAATAGAGCCTCTCTTGCACATGTCATCCATTTAAAGTGTAAAAACACTTATTAGAAAAGGGTTTAGCTCCAAAATCAATCCACGCAAACCATAATCTACTTGATAAATTCTGTCAGCAAGTTGATTTTGGGAAATTTGTTTGCAAAATCCAAAATTTAAAACACACCAGCTATTTTGTGTTATAATCATTTACCAACACGCTTTAAATTTGCAACCTGAAACAATCACTTTCTTTCCATTTATCATTACACTTCTCTGTAAATTAATTGCATTTACCCACCTCCACGCTTTTCAAGAAAGAATATGGTCATTGACACACATTCAAGATCTTGAAGATCTTCTGCATGGAGGCATCCTGCATCAAAAACCCAGTAAATAGTAAAGACTAAAAAAACTAGCATAAAGCACTTGAAGGCCCTGCGACATGCTGTGACATCCTTGTGGAAAGATATATATCCAATTCTACACGGATTGGAGTTCCCTTCGTCATCGTCGAGGCCTTCCCACTCCTTGCCACATGGCAACCGTGGGTTGGTGGAATGGCCTGAAGCTTGCCAGTGCTTCAAACAGTGCATAGCAAAGCCGTTGATGGATTTATGGCTGCAGCACCAAACTCAGAGACAGACAATCAAATCCGGAGGACGAGAAACAAACAAAGTAAACGGACAAGCACACATACAGGCTCTCAAACCAACCAACCAACGAATGAGCGGACGGACGGACGGGCATATGGACGAAGAGCCGGTGTTAATGCGTCTTTTGTTGGGACAGATCGAGTTCTCGGGCAGCGTTCCCCATCATCACACCAGCGCGTTCCCTGCGAGGGCGCTGAGGCTCGGGTGTCAATCCCGCGCATTGAATCCCCAGACACATTCCGCCAGCTGGCTCTTGTTGAAGGCCCTGTGCCACGCTGGACATCAATGAGGTGGATTTTGGCTCATATCTGGATGGGAACCAAGACAAGGATCCTATAAAGGGACCCATCATTTTTCGTAATAATATATAGGTTCGAAGACCCCACCCTTTCTTAGTTTTTCCATTGAACATTATACGTTGATAGTATCCTTCATCATTGACGAGGATTTTTTTTATTTTTTTATTTTTTTATTTTTTCGCTCGATATTATGATGAAGATTAAGAGGCTCAAAATTGACCAAGAGTATGTTTGAACAATAACTCTCTTCTTCTTTTTTCTTTTTTTTTCCCATTTGATACCATAACAAGATTTTGACAAGTGGTGGGGGAAAATATCTTGATTGAGGTGTCTGTAAAATTCAAAATAAAAACAACTATCAAATTTTACTCTGCTTGTCACGTACATTTCTTGTTTTTGGATATAGTTTATATTCTCATGTTTACTTAAGCCAGCAGTTTTAAGAACAATGTTTATTTTCTAAATAGATTTATTTAAGCATCTATTTAGAAATTTTATGACGAATGAAGAATGATTGATAATATTATTGAAAAAAATGACAAGTTTTATTACAAATTGCACTTGTTAAAACTGTGATGCATAATTTATACTTACAGAATTAATATTTAACAGTGATGTGAAATTCAAATTACTTTAGATATTAATTATACATGTGACTTTGTCGAGTTGGTTAAGTAATTTATATTTGAATTGATTTTTTTATAAAAATTCATTTCTTTTCAACAGTCTTGTACTTTCTAACAGCATAAAATACAAATATGGAGTTTAAAAATGGAATAGAAACAAAGAATTGTGAACAATTTTATTCATTCATGTACCATAATTTTCAATAAACAGCACAATTAAAATTTGCAATGGAGAGTCAGCAATACATATATATATATATATATATATATATGTATGTAGTCAAAATCCATCAAATCTGAAGGTAAATTATGCATTTTCTTAGAAGAAAAAATATACATCCTGATTTATGATCCTACTTCTTCACAAATCAATAAATGGAAATAAGGATAGAAGCTTATTTATAATTTGAGGCTACAAAAATTTCCTTTTATCATTCAGTATTTAATAGTTAAAGTTAAACACTTGCAATATAAAGAATATTTAACACTATAAAATATAAAAATTCTATATTATATAGATTGTGCAACCATGTACAATCTATATGAATATATGTGTGTTCACACACATGATTGTGTACAACCCAAACCATTTGAATTGTGTTCCATGACATATTTTTAAATATTATCAATAAAAATTATTATACTGACAAGTAACTAAAAAAATTTACATAATATAAATTAACCATAAAAAGAATTTGGCTGTATTTAATTTAATCTTATTTTTAAAAATAAAAAATAGTATAATAAAAAATAAATATAATAAAAATTAATCAGGTTTTCAATTTATGATTTATATTTTATACTTTTTTTTTTCCCATAGAAAGGAACAAAGTAGGAGGTATGGGTGGACAGAAAAAAATAAAATTAGATAACATTAATACAATAACATTAAATTTAGGCTATTTGAATGTCCTTGAAAAATAAAAATATGGTTAGTTATAGAAGATTATCAAAAATATTGCACACGAATAAAGAATGTCTTTGGTCCAACAAGATTTGTTTATAAAATAATTTAAAAACCTTAAGAAATAGAAAAATATTTATATCTTATTTTAGATTATAATACTTTTTAGAAAAAAGTAATTATATATAAATATTTATTTATTAGTTTTTCTATTACTTATATAAATTCTCCCATCCATCTCTCTATTATGACACCATTTTGACATAACAATCTTGTATTTTCTATTAAATTTAACCCAAGTAGATAATCATACACAAATGATGTTTATGCAAAAAATTTATTTGCCTAAAATATTTTAAATTTTTAAACAAAAATGCATGAACTAAACATTGTGTGTGTATTGTAATAATCAAGGATTTGAATTTAATTCTTATAACAAGTTTTTATTTGAATGATTTTAAACTCTACTTGCTTAATTAGGATAGGTATCTAAAATATAAGTTAAGCTCTATATTCATCCTTCCCTTCTTATAAGCAATACTCTCATATAAATTTCCATATTTAGATTGTGTGATTAATCTCTTATTTTTTAAAATAAAGAATTAAAAATATTTACTATTTTTTCTTGTTTAACACCTCCTTCATGTTTTTTAAATATAAATATTCAATATAAAGCATGAAAGTAAAAGAATCAAGAAAATATTTAAAAATTAAAAAAATCATTATAAAAGAATCGACATAGAATTCAATAAAGAATACAATTTTATAGTTAGAAAAGGAAAAAATAACCATAATTTTAGGAGAATATTCATTAATGATTTGAATTGTGAGTCTAGAAGTTGTACATTTCATCTAAAGCTACCTTCTAAATGTAGTGTCAATACAATCTTCATTCTTTGTGTAGTGTCAATACAATCTTCATTCATTGTATCTCTATTAGTTCATGTCACTCTTTATAAACAATTATCTTCCATTCATTGTCCTACTCAACCACACATTAATGTTTTTGTTATATGTATAATTTTTTGTTGTGTACAAGAAACTAATATTAATAAATTAAGTAGAAATTAAAACCAATAAGAGATAAGAGATATCTTAGAAGGTGTTGTTAATGCCACCACAATTTTTGCTACTGCCACCACAACTTGCCAACCACCACATACTACCGTGGTTTTTGCACAAACTGCCCTAAACTTGAATTACACACCATTATCCACTTTTCTCAACTAATGGCATTGTTATCAAAAAAAATTGAGGGTACCGACCCGTGACCCGTGAAGAAGGCCGATTGTGAAGAGAGCATTGGATGAAAACAAATTCGTTGCTGGGGGCATTCACCTTCGTTCTCGCCTTCTTCACGGCGTTGCCGGCCTTCCCGACAGCCTTATCAGCGACCTTCTTCACTGCCGCAATAGCATTCTTCACCTTCCCGAACAGCGCCATCATGCGCAGGGCTCCCTTCTTCTCAGTTACCAACTCGCTCGTGCTGGCTAGCACGGACTGGCCCAGAAACTCAGCCTTTGCTGCTGCCATGGCTGCAATCGTTCCTCACCAGATTGCTACCAAATCTGGGGCTCAAGCGGAATCTCACGCTGTTAGAGACGACTGCGATATGTGTGCGAGGGTAGCAGGTGAACAGAACTAAAAACATGAACTCAGAACTAAAAACATTTAACTGCTGAGAATAATGTTGCGGAGCTTGCAGGCTTGGATCACCGGGCGCGCGGCCAATTGAAGCGACCATGGGCCCCTAATGAGGCCGAGATTGCTCCCCCCACCCCGGTCCAGATTTGGAGGAGCCTATGACCACCACTGCCACATCTTCATTCGCTTGGACATCCTATCCTTTTGTCCGCTCATTGTCACGTAAAAATCTTTCCATCAGACCCCTTCAACATCTTAGAATTATCAAAACTTCTCTACGCATTTCAGAATGCATTTCTGTCGCAGTCTTTCACGGTCTCATACACGCTTGCTCAAGAATCTCCAGCAACCTTTGTCTCCGATACCAAGCAGAAGATGGCACGCCCAAACCCTAGTCCCAAAAAATGAGGACCAAGATGAATAGGATACACTCGTAAGCAGGGAAAACCTCAGAATCAGCAGCCGCTATTCCACATTCTTCATATTTGCGTAGGTTGGAGGCGACACGATTTCGACACCACTCACCGAGCTTCTTCTTTTGCGTGGTTTGAAATAACATTATTCTCAGCAGTTAAATGTTTTTAGTTCTGAGTTCATATTTTTAATTTTGTTCGTCTGCTGCCCTCGCACACACATCGCAGTCGTCTCTAACAGCGTGAGATTCCGCTTGAGCCCAGATTTGGTAGCAGCAGCAAAGGCTGAGTTTCTGGGCCAGTCCGTGGTGGCCAGCAAGAGCGAGGTGGTGACTGAGTAAAGGAGCCCTGCGCGTGATGTCGATGTTCGGGAAGGCGAAGGAGGCTGCCGCGCCGGTCAAGAAGGCAAGTACTGAGGTGAATGTCCCCATCAACAAAAAAAAAAAATTCATCCAATGTTCTCTTCACAATTGGCGGCCAACGCGAGTAATTAAGAGTCAGGGGCCAGTACACTCAACTTTTGGTAACAACCCAGGTGGTTGAGAAAAAGTGCGCATCATGGCGTGCAACTCAATTTAGAACAACTTCTGGTGGTATTAGTAAAAATCATGGTCATATGTGGTGGATGGCAAGTTGTGGTGAAAATAACAAAAATTATGGTGGCATTAGCAACACCCATCTTAGATGAATGTTCCACAAGACCCACTATTAATTAACATCTATTGGATTTCAAGTCATATCCATTACATGACTAATTTGGTCCCACTTACTTTTAAAAAAGAAATTGATTTGTAATTTGTGGATATCAAACTAAAAAAAAGATAAAAAGATTTTTTTTTTTGAGAAAGCTTATATGGAAAAATAAATAAAAAATTGAAGATTAAATCTAAGAGGTGTTGAAACCCCTTAATAGTCCTTTTGGTGAAGCAAAGATGAAATCTTTCAATGACAACACATATTTGTCTTTATCACCTTCTAGTAGTCTGTAATATATTTATTTATTTAATTAAAAATTGAAGATGACAACTAAAAATGGAAACTTGGTTATACGTAAAGTTTCATGCTCAGATATGGATCCTTTCTCCATTTGAAATTTGTAACAATAACAAATGAGCTGTTACTGCTGTGTTTTATTTACTTATTTACATAGGAGGACACTCCAACTATTCTCTCTCTATGTATATATCCACCAATTTAATATTCCAACATTCTCATCTCCCATTGGCCCTGCCAGCTGTTTTTCCCCATCCATAGTTTGCTCTCAGGTCAGACTCACCGACCCTTTGCTTTCACATCAAACCTAAAACCAAATCAAAGCATTCAATTGGCTGTGTCAATACTGAACTTTGAAATATAACACCATGTTGTATGCTCTAGGTACAAAAAAAATCACACTTGCATAAATATATATTAACATACAATCAATTTGGAAACATTGAGGAGCAAATCAGGTGCTCAATCAGGCATAGTTGAGATTTCAGAGTGAAGGCCCAAATCCCCCAGCCTTTTTGGTGCTATTTGCATTCCTCTGTAGTTTAAAACCACATCGACCATAGAAACTTGATTTTATAAGATATCTTAGTAACTAGTAATTAATCATGTTGAACTTGGAGCTTCTTGTAAAAATAAAAAAATAAAAGTTAATAGTTAAAAATAAAAGTTAAGAATCCATCTTGAAATTAATGTCTGTCTGGCTTTTCCTCTCATCCAATGCTACACTCTATTGCAACGTAAAAAATAAAAAATAATTCAAGTCTAGAAAGAGGAAAAAGTGATGGACAATTGTGTAGACGAAAAACAATCAAAATATCCACCTTGTGCAGAAAAAAGAGGGGGGACATAGTGGCCAATATACCTACAGTTGAAAAAAATAAGATATTTCAAAGCTTATTCTCTCCTTTACCGTGACCTAAAAAATCAAAGGGAAGCTTCTGGAGAACCGGAAGAGTGCACACCACCCAACGATAGGGGAGCTTGGAACGTGGAGGGTTCCCACCAGCCTGGGCACGTAGGCTTGCTTTGAACCCCAATTGGCTTTGGTGTCGTCGGTGTTTTCTTTGAGTTTTCGGTGCCTGGGTCCCACTGTGGGTGGTGAAGATGACATTCCTCAATTCCAGCTGACTCCCCTGAGCTGGCAGTCACCGGGTCCAGAGTGTCCTGAACCGGGTGTGACGTGGAGCCTCGTGACAGGAAGATGCCAGGCTGGTATGGGAACGTTACGACACAGCCCGGCACAGAGTGTTCCCCTTCAGTGTGGGTTCCATTGTCGACGAATACAGATGATGTATCACTTTTAAATTCCTACAGTGTTCATTGCACTAGAGCTAGATTATTGTGACAATAAAACACTGAGGATTCTGTTACTGAGAGTAAACTACTAGAACATTGATTAGGATTTGCTCTGTTGCTCATGGACATACAATTCAATTGTTGTTAATATACATCTAATCCATGGTCAAATCATTAAGGATTAAATTTAAACAACTAAATAAAATAAAATTTGACATTGGATACCCTGCTATGAATTCATAATCAAATGTCAAAATTTTCTTGATGTAATAATGTTGATAAAGTATCAGCATATGGTAAAAAATGGTAAATTGTACATTTAAAATTGTGACAACAGACATAATTTTATCTTAGTTCATGCACTAAAAATAAATTAATGTAGGATTCAATATGACCTTAAACTATCAACAGATGAGAAGTAGTCAATTTGGATAGATTTGCAATATGAAATAAAGGTAAGTTGTTTTTATTCTGACTAATAAAGTTTTGATAAGTTAATATTTAACATGAAGAATGATCTATTTAGAACCTTTATTTTAATAATACGTTTTATTTATTTTAAACAAATTATTATAATATGTCAATGTATTTACAGATGCTACATTTGTATGTTTTACTTCATCTTATTTTGGATGACTTTCTAATTCTATTATAATTTTAAGATTATATATATATATATATATATATATATATATATAATACATAATAAATAAATAAAAAAACATGGCAATGTAAATTTAATGCACAGTAACAATGATTTATGAAGAATTTATTTTATTTTTGTATTATTGTAAATTCTAAGTGACTAACACATGTATGTAGTTTATTCTTTGAATTCAAAAACACGAGAATTTAATTTAATACATATGTTTTAAGATAAATAAATCCGTTTTATCTTGCTTGTAGAATAAGTAAATATTTTGATCCATCAGCAAATTCAACCATCTTAGATCATTTTTATTAAAAAAAATTAAACCATACAAAAAAAATGTCAGATAAAATGTATTACTATTAAATTATAAAAATATTGTATTTTATTTTATTTAATCACATCATAATTTTGAATATTATATCTATCTCATGTTAGATGCAAAAATTTATTGCACATATTTGTTTGTAACTTTAAATCACCAAAGATGAAATTCAACATATACACATTGGCATCTAAATAGTTTTGTATCCAGAATGATACTATAAGATCACTATATTTATGTATTTTAAATCAATGCAGGACAACCTATTTTAAAGACTTCATACATACATACATACATACATACATACATACATACATACATACATACATACATCTAAATAAATTTTACCACTTGTCAAAAATGTTGTTTCAGATTAAACATAAAGTTGACCATAACCTAATTGGTAGTAATAACAATAAAAATAGGAATATATATATATATATATATATATGTCAATCATCACAAGTCATTATAAAAAAAATAAAAATACTCATTGGTAATTGAAAACTAAGGGTTGCAATTTTAGCATTGAGAATCATGGAACAATCATTTTCTGAATACACTGTATTGTCTAAAACTGCAGAGACAATGTCCCTTACAAACCTTAGTGATTAAGGTTGATTGATACTTGTGACATCTTCAGTTAAACTTCAAAATCAGTGGAACTCATGATGCCAACCATCTGAAGCTTCTTATGCAGCCACTGCCATGATCTTGCCCCAGTTTGCTAACAAAGGATGTCCTAAGAACATTTGAAAAAACCTGAGTAAAGCTCTCTTGATCCTTTGAAGATTGGGGTGATGAATATGTTTTATTTCCACACATGGAACACAAATGGTCCAACCAATCACAATGTGCAAGGATTGTAGCTCTTTATTTGGAAGGAGTAATGAATGTTGCTTGAGTGCATCCACAGGCATTGTTTAATACTTGGCAATCTCTTGTTGTCTTCATGGTCATTTGTGATTTTCTCTATCATTTGGTGAAAATTAGGAATCACTTTATTGAACTTTGTTGCATATAATGTGTCACAAGAAAGATGAAAGAAGAAGTCTTTGAAATTAACAGCAAGAAATTGGTGTGGGTAAGTTGAAAATTAGCAAGAATTAGATGTTTTTATAAGTTAGAAGATATCCTTGGTTAAAGAAACAAAAACAACAACAATAAAGGCATTGGTGGACAATATGTATGAGATGTTGCTCACATTGTTGTTATTGACAAATACATTGCAAACAATATGAAGTAGAATGAAGAATTGATTACAAACATTGTTTCTAACTTGTGGATGGATGGTACTTTTGGAAAAGCTCCAAGGATATTGCATGGTTCTTGTTGGGAGTTTTGAATCACAGCTAAGAAATAAACTCATCTCCAAAATCACAGGGTTGAAGTACCTTGCAAACATTGGTGATAAAGGTTAGTTAACACCCCCAACATTGAGAATAATAGAATGATCACTTCTTAAATACATTGCACCTTGTGAAATCATGATGTTAATGTACTTTACAGGTTTTGGTAATGAAGGTTAATTCACACCTCTATGTTTGTTTACAGCATCTACTTAAGGTTGTTTACAAAGTTTTAGCTGGGACATAGTCAATTAGTTCTTTTTTGTGACATAGTGCATTTTCTAAATGAATTTGGCCAAACTGACTGCAGTATGCAATGTAGATTTCAGTGTAGGTTGTGCAGGTTGCTATCATTGTCACCTTTTTTAAAAAAACTGTTATTCATTTTGCACAAACATGTATAAAAGTTTGTAATTCAAAAGAGATTTTGTGAGTGGCATAGGCTAAAAGTTTACTATCATTATTAACAAATAGGTTTAATCATGACTTTTTATAAATAAAGTGATTTGGTAGTACGCCAAATGATTTATACTTTGGATACGACCTAAATTGTTATACATATATATTAAAAAATCATGTGCTTAATTCAATATAATATTTGTAATTGTATTTTAAAAACAATTATCCATGAGTAAGTTGCATTGTTAGGAACTTCTATAGCAAAGGAATTGCCCTTAATGCAAGTATGTATGTGTGTGTGTGTGTATATATATATATATATATACACATACACAATTGCAAGATATATTGATTAAAGAAAGAAAAAAGTATTAAAAAAATCATAAAGAAAATAATAAGAGGACAATGAAAGAAAGAGCTATGTCCAAAATCTAATGTTCATATCCAATAAATACATAATCTGATTTGATTTCTGTGATTGTTTTCTATTCATGGAGTAGACATGGAACTCTTACTGTCAATGACTAATTTAATTTATTATAGAGATAATGACTTCTCTAAAATATGTAATCTGGTGACATTTTATTTTTTTAATCAGTTGTGATATAAAACACTAAAAACCATTATTTTATTTTATTTTATTTTTATATTGATTTTTATCATAAATCTTAATACATTTTCTATAACACACTTGGATAGTGCACAAAATATACACATGCACAATTATCTATAAATCATGTAGGTAATGAAATCTTAATTTAATATTTGAAATAAAATTACAGCACTTTGAAAACTTTGATTTTATTTCCATATTAAAGTATATATATTTTCCCGTTGTTTTATATATTACAATATTCTTTAAAAGGTTTCATTTAATTTGTGTTCGAATCCACACATTTGATTTTCACAAATTTTAGGCGGCTTGAACATGCTTTGGAGGTTGAGGTGGGAAATATGCTTTGACAATGCACAATTGCCTTGACTTGTCTAATTTAATTACCTCCAGTAAATATAATTTTAATTGGAGTTGTATTTTTCATAAGACTGGAACAAAACAGAATAAATATAAATTGCAAATTTCATCTTAATTAGCTGGTAACTATTTTGAGTTTGAGTTAAAGTTTGCATATATATATATACTACATTCACACTCGCACATATATATATATATATATATATATATATATATGTGTGTGTGTGTGTGTGGGTATATTACTTTGCAGCAATTATGACTAGTATGTATCAAACAATACTCATTGTAAATAACATCAGAGAAAATAAGATTTCTCAAATAGTTTTTTTAACAATACCCCCCCCCCCCCCTCCCAAACAAAGAAAAGAAAAGGAAACAAAATATATAACAATCTGCGGCTCATCAAAATTTGTCTTCATATATTTATGGACATAATTTTGACAAACTGCACAACATTGATTGTAAGGATATGTTGAAAAACCATTTGCCAAATAATTTATGAGCTTCTATACATATTTGGAATTGGGTTGCAATCAAATTTTAGCCAAAAGTTCGTTTGTTTGTTTGTTTGTTTGTTTGATTTTTATGCTTTTTCTTATCTGGTGAGCTCCAACTCCTAATTTTAAAGAGATAAATAAAACTGATATTTAAACTGCTGATTTGGAGATGCCTTCTGAACACTAAATTTAGTTCACCTGCCTTTCTTTACCATCTCCTGCTTTTTACCTGCTCATTTTGATAATGTTTGTTTGTGTGTTTGTTTGTTGGCTGCTGGAATAGTAACCTGGAAGGGACAGAATCAGAGCACGGACTGCAACGTGCGACCAGCAAAGGGTGATGAGGTCGTCTTCATCCTTCGCGATTTCTTTTTCATCCCTCTCGAAAAAAGTAAATTAAACTAACAAAAAGAAACAGATAGAACAGAAGGACCAATACCCTCCCAAAGAAAGGGTCTCGGCGTCATCTTTTTTTCGTCTTCCTTTAGCAACGATGGTTGAAATGACTGCCCTCCTGTCAGTCCATCAGTCCCGCCGTCCCCACTGAATGATCTTTATTCCATGCTTTTTCTTTCCCTTTTTCCTTTGTCCGTTTGCCAATTGATGGCATTGGCATTCGTAAGGTGATGATTCAGCACCCCTCCGTCTGCCATTATTCGCACATCCATCCTCATCCGTTCATCTACCTACGAAGGCCAGGACGAACAAAGTCTCTTGTTGGAACGGAAAACAGAAGTGGGATTTCAGATTTCAGAGTGGCACAGCCTGACCATGGCGGAGTAGGGTCCTTGATACCCGGAATCAAACGTATGAAATTGAACCATGTTTGTATTAATCGTATATCTATACATAAAAGGATGGATCTTATCGTACCGTGTCCACAGATACGCGGATGATATGGCTCGTGATGAGAGTGTGAGGGGAACAGGATTATCCAGCAGTGGAAAGTGGGATCCCACCGGACCCATTATTGATTGGCTTCCCCCTTGGATTCCGATTCATTCCCATTGCCAGCCTGGCTCGGTCCCACCTGCGCCACGCCCCAGCGCAGCTGCCTCTACACAAACCGTAGAGAATGGATATATTAAAAGTATGTGTATTTTACTCATATCACGTATATTTTATAGTAATGAATTGTTCCAATTATGACTACTGTCCACTCTTTCAATGGCGGAGAATGAGAAGAAGAGGAGAGAGAATAGAAAAGAAAATTCTGATGAAATTGCATTTCTAATATTACCAATAATTCCTGCCCTAATATATGCAGAAAACAATTGACAAGGGGCTTTAAAAAGGAGAGGGAAAACAGAACAGGGGAGAAGGTAGACCCCCCCCCCTCCCCTTGTGATTGTGATTGTCCCACATGGAGGTCCTCCTACTTTGGACGGATGTCTCTGAACATCCATCTGGAATTGTGGGTGAGCAGCAAGTTTATTGCCACTTGGTCTTGGCTTGCCCTGCTGCCCAAATATTTCCTGCCCTTACCCAGCCTTGCCATGTTCGCCTCTTTCATCTATGCTATTTATACAATTCTATGTAATAGTGTATAAGTATATAATAAAATTTTAAAAATTATTTGTCATATTTTCCTTGATTGATATATTAAAATGTGTAGTATATATTGTATAATGGAAAGCATATGTAAGTAATATGATTTACATTTTACATCATCTACATCCACATATGCAAATTTAATGTTCAATACATGTTTTTTTTACTTGAGTTCACAAAACTAAAGTTACTTAGCTGTTAGAATGTTTTTCCAATAATTGAGAAATGAAAAAAACAAAAAATGCATGGTATTGTCCACAAAAATCTACAAATTATAAACTTTGTATTTTTTCATGACTTTTGAAATAGGGTGTATACTATCATCAATAATTTGTCATGATGTAGAGTGAGATGTAACTATCAATCTTAGAAATTAATAAATGCATAAAGTTTCAATTTTATTTAAAACATCTCTCTCTATATATATATACATTAAATAATATTTTGAAGGTGAAATTTTTATCTCGCAAGAAGCTCATATACATATTTTGAAAAAGCATAGTTTAATATAAGAAATATTTTTCAACAATGATTACAAATCAATATGTATAACTAATTCATCTAAGTTACTGATAATATCCTTTAATCTTTTTCAATGCAGAAAATAGAATTGTCTAATTTTTGATTTTTATGGTTTATATTTTATCATTGTATATATATATTTTTTTGAGACAACAAAGAGGGTCTTAAACATAAAAAATTACTTCACTATATGCATACTATGTTCTAAGAAAATATATTACATAAAATACCCTACAAACTTACACAATAAAGTAAAATAAAACAAAATTAAAAAGTATCCGAAGTAAAAACAAATTCTAAAAAAGTAAAAAAGTAACAATTATCATTATTTAGTGAACCATGCTCTTTATAAGCTAATATTATATTATAATTAAAATCTTATTTAATAATTTTTTGACTAATATTTTTCTGGAGACTTTTGAGCAAATTTTAAAATTTTAAAACGTTAACTTTATAAATTTTAATTTTATTTCAAACATAAAATAAATAATTTACATGAAATATTTTGTAAAATATTATAAGTAAAATAAATTAAGATACAATTCTATGATGTGTTCAAGAAAAAAATGTAACAAAAAATTTCCTCTCTATCTATCTATCTATATATTAAATAAATTCATTAATAGTAAAAATAAACTCGTGCAATTAATTTTTATAACAGGTAATTAGTAAATATTTAATATAACAATTAGTAATGTAAAATACATAAGACTGAAGAATGTACTAAAGAACCATAAAAAAAAAAAACTTTGATGATACACACAGTCATAAATATTTTCTACAATTAAATAAAATTTAAATCTTAAAAATCAAGAGCCAATCATAGAATTTTGAATAAAATATTAACATGTAATTTAACCAATGCAAATTTTTAAAGGGTTAACATACTAGAATGTAATAGTAAAAAATAAAAGTATCTAGAAATAATGCATATGATATTCACTTGAATCATATGTCAAAATATAAGTGTTGAATAAGTATCTTTTAAAAAACATATATATATATATATATATATATATAAAATTTTATAGCACACAAATAAAAAAACCAAAGTGACAAATGAGAAGAAAGTAAGATCAAACAAGGAAACAATTACAAAACAATGTAGAGCAATCTTGATACATCCAATAAAAATAATGATGATAAAATATCTATCAAAATGATAAGCATTGTGGATTATATCAAAATACGAGAATAGCTAGATCAAGAAAGAAAAATGACTATTGTTGTATTAAGTTTAATCACAAAATTTAGCAAACTAAGGCAATTTGAGATATTGGGATTTCTTTCATATAACCTCCTTTTGATGGGTATTTTTTCAAAAACTTATGTGAATGAAACATTGCTGTGGTGTAAATCACAATGAAGTTTTGTCAAATTGGAAAATATTGGTCATTATATTAGTTAGAAATATAAAAGATTTTAGAAGTAATATATTTTTATCATTACAAATCTAAAATAAATTTTCTTAAATTGAAGTTTAACTAATTTAAATAAGATAATTTAATATAATTTTAAAAAACTAAATTTATAATATATTTATTAAATACTAAAAATATTAAAAATATTATTATAAAATTTTTAGGTGTATAGAGTTATATATTCTTTTTAAATAATCAATTCATTAATAAGTATTATATTAGATATAAAAAATAAATCAATAAATTAAATTTAGATGCTTATAATTTTATGATAGAAATAACACACATTGTTAATTTTGACTTCTTACTATTTTACTCTTTTAAATTTGATATTTGTATTTATTTATTTTAAATTTTTTTACAAGTTTTGTAGCATTATAATTTGATATTTTATAATACTAATTATTTTATTTTATTTTATTACAGCAATTTGTATATATTTTATTCATCTATTGTAACAATGTCTTAATTTCAATTCTATTCAAATGACTTATATGATTCTTAAGATTTTGTTAATAATTCTAGCGAGTTTTTATATAAGTAATAAATATCTAGTTTTATTTTTATACAATCATTTAAATCATATTTACATTGTTTTACTAAACTAAAATATAAAAAATTCAATAAATTTAAGATGTTGCTATTGCCACCCCAATATTTATTATTGTCCCCACAACTTGCCATCCATCGCATGCTACACGGTTTTTACTAATATCACCTCAAGTTGTCATAAATTTGAGTTACACTCTATGATGTACTTTATTGTAGTGACCTTGGTTCTTGTTCCATCCTTCCAAGCATTCCACCTCCTCTCATCCATTGGTTCATTGCTTCCATCTGCTTGTACCTCTCTTATTTGCTAATGCATAACAACATCAATTTGTGATGGACTCTGCAATGCGGCCATTTGGAGCACATTATCTCATGCACAACTTGGTAAGATTTGTTATCTTGTAGCACAATCCTCCAAGGTATGCAAACAAGTTTTGCAAAAAATTTAAAGAGTCCAAGAAATTTCTTGGACAAAATGTTGGTAATTCAATTCTAAGAACTTTTCTATGACTTGTGGAGATGCGCCTTCCCAGCTTAAATGTTGGTTTTTTTTGCTCTCACAATACTTTCAAACCAAAAACCTTGTTGGTTGTAACTTGAGCTACTTGTCAAAGGCCACAAGGAATTTACAATATAATAATTATTCTCATTAATTTCATTGATAATAAAATTTGAGACTGAACAAGTCCTTATTCACTACCATTGCTTGTGGTTTTCTGAAGGAACAAACAATATACAAGATTACTTTTGTAATGTATCAAAAAACTTGGTAGACATCCAAGAAGAAATTATTGGCTCATGCCAAATGTTGCACTTGCTGAAGTATTACATTAATGAACAAAATGACTTCAATAATAATTTTTCAAGTACAAGAGTCATGACGAAAGATGGAACTAGAATTGCCAATTGTATGATCATCTTTACAAAGTATGACAATGATGGTGATGGCTTTGTTGATGCATTTGTGACTATACATATTGGCCAAGAGGTCAAGCTTATAAGATTTGCAAACGATATCTGGTTGTATAAGTTTATTTTGGATAGAGGATCCTACAAAGCAAACAATACTTTGATATATGTATACCTTGATTGATTGACAATAGCTCCATGAGACCGATGGTTGTAATTATTGTACCTCCGCCTATCGAATGTTATCAAGTTGTTCTTGAGGGAATGTGCTCCAAATGGTAGCATTGTAGAGACTATCATGAACTAATGTGATTATGTATTTATAAATAAGAGAGGTATGGATAGAGGGAAGCAATGAATTGATGGCTAAGAGGGGGTGGATGATTGGAAGGATAGAATAGAAACCAAGACCATTGCAAAAAAATGCACCATAGAATAAAACTCAAGTTTAAGGCAACTTGAGGTGGCATTAGCAAAAATTATAATGACATGCAGTAGATAGTAAGTTGTGGTGGCAATAATAAAAATTAAAGTGACAATAGTAAGATCTTAAATTTATACTATTACATGATATATACAAAGTATTTAATTTTTTTAAAAATAAATAAATATTATAATTATATAATTATATATTTTGTGTAACTTCACTCCACATTCCTTGTAATTAAGTTTAGTTATATTGTAGTAATAAGTTGATTGATTGAGATGATTTTTTTTTTTTTTTTTTTTTTTTTTTTAAATAATATTTTTATAGCCACAATGAAGTAAATATTAATTTTTTTAATAATATAATTGAATTTTAAAAATAATACAATAATATTATAATTGATATGAATTTTATTTGATTTATTATTATATATATTAATAATTTTAATGATTACAAAAATAAATAGAGAACCAATGTAACATGCAATTTAGGCTATCAATAAGAATTTGTTTATCCATTTTCCATTCAACAACAATCTTGATTTCAACTTGAGCACATTTTTCCTACATTGAGTAACATTGAGTAACATTCACAACTCATTGAATTTTTTCTTGCTATTTCTTCGAATACGACAAGTTTTTCATTGGATATCTTTCATGATTTGGTTCAACGTTTCAACTCGAATTCAACGAAAACATGTGCCGTCTGCTCAGAACATGAAGGTTTCCTCAACATCCTTTGTGAGTAGCTTCGGAATCAAGTTGTCAACAGAGAGTGGTGTCCAAGATCGGTGGCATCCTCTCGTGCATGTTGAAAGCCAAAATCCATAGATTTGCAGCATGGGCACGGTTTGCGAGCAGCCTGCAAGGAACGAAGGATGGCATCTGCTCCCTCGAGGCGCAGGTCTTGTTGCGAAGGTCAGCACAGTTCTGCTCAAGTCGAGCCCTACACTGTGAATGGAGAGGAACTGATCGAAGGGGTACATTATCAGTACATTGTTCCGCATCTCCTAGCTTTGCAGTGCACGCTTTGTGCAATATTGTGGTGGAACAAAGCTGTGAGGACAGTCTGTACAACCTACTGCTTTTCAAGGGATTCTCAGAGGAAATAAAAAAGGGGTTAAATGTAGGTGATACTGAGTAGCAAAACCAGCTGAATGCAGAAAAAAGGGACACACGTTTCGCACACTATAGATGCACTCAAATTCAATGTAACCCTGGCAGAATTTTGATCCTAGAAACGGAATGGGAATCTCTGCCATGAGCACACCAAAAATCCTTGCTCCCGTACTCTGGATTGAATTCCAAACAATCAAGGTGGAGCATATTCCGTTTTAGAGCTCCAACCCAGGCTCTGGATCAGTCCTCCATGTGTCCAGCTCAAAGGAGAATTGAATGTTGTACATGGGTACGTTACTATAATCCTTTCTTTGCATTACTGCACTTTTTGCAGTCCATATCTCTGAGCCTCGAATATCTGTGATGATGGTTAGGTTTGTTTCCCAGCACTAAACCTCTTCTGCACTGCCCAGTCTCTCTCTTCTCTCTCTCTCCCTCTGCATGTCTCTGTGTGTGTTCCTAGCCCTGGTAAACTATGCAAGGTTACAAATTTGACGAGTGATTAAAATAATACGAATTACATAGTAGGGCACCTTCGCTTTTGTGAATTCTGGACCTCAAGTCTCACCGAAACACAGGAAAAAAACATTCCGTATTCGACAACAAACAAATTATGACAGGGACGATGATCCAAAGGCCGAACCTTACCTAGAGATCATACTTGATGCTGTTGGAGTCGGAGTTGTACCAGATCGCATCGCCCAGATGCCGAAACTCATTCTCCGGCAATGCTTAGATGAGTAATTGAAGATTGACGGATGGTTCATTCAGACAAGCTGATTTGGACAAGCTGAATCTACTCTTTTGCATCTGAGCAGGCTTTTTGGGTTAAAGATTGAAATCTTGGATTGGGTACCGCATTGTCCCATGAAGATGAAGGAGTTGGTACATCGACATTAGAAAAATGTTGACGTCCTGCCTTTTCAGTGCATGATAAGTTGGCTGTTGATCCTCTTTGGAAATGAAATTGGAGTGTTCTACGTATCAAAAGATATGTGCCACAGTGTGACAAGAAATGCAACAAAGAGGTCATGGTGCTAAGAGTGAAAAAGCGTTGATTCCGGAAATATTGGGTTGAAACAAGTAACGAAGGCCACGACAGTGTTGGCCACGGGCCAAGGTGAGGAAACAGAAGAAGAAGATGACGACTGCATCCTTTAATCCAAGGCTACCTTGAGCAACACGCTGGAAAATTGCATCGGCAGGAGGAACATGAATGGTAAGTGACAATCGCTTGAGCCAATAGGTATGCTTTCTGGGATTTTACTTGCAAGTGAATCGCAAGCCGCAAAAGGATCGCGGTTCAACTCTGAGGGAAATCTCAATCTAAGATTCTTGACATGGTCTCGTCTGACGACTGAAACTTCCATCCTTTCTTATACCACTTAATCCGTGTAATGGGAATTCTACGAAGGAGAGATAACAGCCTCAGATTGCTAACCTGTTGTCGATCACCAGATTAGTCTCATGAAGGCTACAACTTCCTTTCCTGTTTGCTTCATGAATGTGCTCTCGAGCTCAATTTTCGAAAGAAGTTGAAGGAGGAAGAGATGGGGTTGCGCCGTCCATGTTTTCTGCTGATGTGATTTTAAATCATCGAGGATTTCGCAGTTACAATCTTATCCACGTCAGGTAAGATATCAATTTCATCATAATCAATGTGAACTGACGCAGCGGCCCTCAGGAGATGGGATCAAATGTGCGATGATGACTTTCGGAAGTGTTGGAGCAGTGCAAAGATCCTTCTGCCACATAACTTGTAAGTGTACATTTCTATCACTCATTTCCTGATGAATTAATCCTCCAGTTTTGCAGTTTGATGCTGATTGTTGGTTTCCTTGTCCTGAAATCCGAATGCCTGTTTTGAAAAAACTGCCAGCCTTTTTAATGCGCAAATGAAAGCCACTCATCGAAGCAACAGTGCCTACAGCAGCCTGAGGTCATTTGTTTGGATTAACGGAAAAATAACGGAGTGTTCGGAAATCGGAGAAATAAACGCGGATAGGAGCTTTAATGACATAACTTGAACGCATGCAACCACCAAGGAAAAATGAGGGGCATGGATAGAGGGAGTTCAGCTGGATCGTGAGAAGGAGACGTTCTAACATCGCAGGAGCCTATCCTACGCATCGAAAAGGACGAACAGCACATGGTGGCTATAGGGAAGCCAGTCTGCCCTCTTCTGTGCCGCTGTGTGGGTGCAACTGAATACTGGTTAAAGGATTAGTGTCCTTGAAGTCAGACTAAAAACCATCTACGCTCCGACCACGCATACATACTGTAGGAATGATGTCAGTCTTCTGTTGAGGCATTGAGGGACTTAACAAATATTCCATGGTCTGGGGAAGAACAAGACCACATTCCTGACCGTCCAGATACAGGAGAGTGCTATCATGTAAGCCTTCCAAATAATGCTTGGAGCATCTCTAAGGAATGGATCCCCCCTCCAGATACAAATTCAGTGAGATAACTATCAAACAGTTAATCTGAATTAAGATCAGGTCCTCACGACGAAAGAATCTGTCGGGAGTTCGGAGGATGTCGACAAGGTTCCAGTGCCGTTTCAGAATTGATGGTGCAAAAGAGGTATTGCAGACAAAACGTTCTGTGTGCTTCTATGGCTGCGGATTCAGCGTCAGGATTTTGCAGCGGTGAGTGGTTTTCATTTGCGCGTTACGATTCTCGCTGGAAGACCTGGCATGAAAAATGATTTCAATCCGGCTACACCACAGACTTCGTCCTGACGGCAGGGCCTTGCAATACTTTACGATGCCCTGAGTAAAGGCCTAAAATTCTCATGGCCAAGTAAAATATTGCTATATTCACAACTCTCGACCAGGTGCTGTAATACCGTCAGGTTGTTTTCCGTATACTCAAGAAGATCCAATGCGGACTCCACACATTTCACCAGCAATCGGCGATTCATGGTCCATTAATCTCAGATTATTATACAAAACGGATATAAAAACGATGGTCGTATCGAAGGGAATGGAAATAGCAGCTGAAAGATTACCTTCAAACTCCGCTGATGTGTAACGAAGGCTTACACCCCTACGCCCCGTTAATTTATAGGACCAACGCATCCTTCTCTGTACACACTTCCTTTTGATTTGAGATACTGACCTTGCCTACCAAACTACACACAATGAGATTGCAAGTGAGATTTCAGTCTTGAGTGGGAGCGATACTGCTCTTTCGAACGCGATACGGAGCCTTCCCATGGGAGCTCCTTGAACAGGGGCAGGGGATTATTCGTAACTCGCAGAATACTCGAAGGAGGTGACATTCCACGAGTCTTGAATGTGCCTGTAATCACACGCTCAGCAATCTATGGTCTGAAAGGAGACAAGGGAGAGCGTCGGTTCGGTAATGAGATCCGGAAGCAGACAGTGCAGCTTGTTTGGCGTGTTGTCAAATGCGTGGGGAAAGGTTCCAGTTCAATTTGGAAGACTGCGCGGGAAAAAGATTAACACTAGCCGTTCAAATTAGTATTTTTATTGCTATTTCTACTTTGTTTATAATATCTTTGTTTATCAGTCGTTAGTGTAAAAGAATTTAACATATAAGAGGTAAAGAGCTTAATGTACACTTTTTACAGCTATGTACAAACATGAATACATATAGTTCTAATGTGAATACATACAATTGATTAAGATAGATAACTATAAAAATTACAGATACACACTAATAATTACAAATGAAAATGCTACCATTATTGTAATCTTAAATTTTAATTTATTTAAAAAATAGATATATAATGTGTTAAATATTATTTTTAAAATAAATTATATTATATAATAATATAATTATAATTAAGAATATATAAGAATATTTCAATCTTGGTTGAAATATAGAAAATAATGAGTTATTATTTTTGGTCATATTTTTTTATAACAAAAAAAACTTAAAAATTTTATTTTATAAATAAAGAAATTGTATGAAAAAATATTCTAAATTTTCTAATAAAACTCTACATTATACTTTTTGATGATGCAATATGTAATTATTTTAATAATAAAAATTACTAATTAAATAAATAACTATTTTAATTAATATTATATTACAAATTATTTGGAATGTCATTAATTTAATTTGTTATAAAAATATATCCATTAATTTTATTTATTATATTATACTTTATCTAAATAATATATGTATATATATATATATATATATATATATAAATTAATAAATATATATATAAATTAATAAATATAAATATAATTTAATAATAAAATATTAATTATTAAAAATAATACTAATTTATAAATTTATCTAATAATATTAGAAATAATATAAACCAAGATTCTTATATATTTTTAATTAATTCTTATAAAGAATCTATATTATCTTTTGAATCATTTTCTTATTTTTTAATATATTTTTTTAAATATAGGTGTGTTATAGTTTTTAGCTTTACCTAGTTAGATTACAATGCTTTTATTTTTTTAAATTTTAAATGTAAGTCTATTTAAGATCTAAGAAATTGTATAATTTCTATCTTTGTATACTTAGATTCTATAGCCTCTAGTTGTTTTTTAATAAAAATTTGCTAAATATCATAAAATATTGTTAGTACAATCAAACTTGTATATATAAAAGTCATAGATAGACAATCTTTATCTTTTAAAGATGTAATTGACAAGGACTTGAATCTAGATAAAATTCAAAAGATAATATACTCATGTGTCATTAAAGAAAGAAGAAAGTAAGGAAAGAAGAGATAGTTATAGAAATAAATTATTATATTTATTACTAAATACAAAAAGATTACATAGTCTTCAACCAAGATTGAAATATAGAAAAAGTATTGACAAGATTGAGAATGATCTCCCTCTTGTCTCTATATATATTAAATACCAAAAAAACCTTATAGAAGCTTTTTAAGGACTAGAAGACTTATGCCTAAATGTCAAGTTTTAGGTTGCTTCTATTACGGCTTTTTAAAAATAAAAAACTTATAGAACAAGTTTGAATAATCAAATGGCATATCTATAATAATACAAAGATATAATCTGTGTCTTATAATCTTTTTTGACGTTTCTTAAAGAAAATATTATCTACTTAATATATTTTATTTAAATCTATTTATTTCTATTTACTTCTACTTATTTAATTAATATAGATATTTATTACATTATTTCTCTCTTTTTAGGGACAAGTTCTAGAAGAAGCAATTAAATTGTTTCATAAGTTAATGAAGTCTAAGATCTGTCAAATGGTATTATAAATATAATATGATTTATGTTCTATACAAGAGTGATTATTAAGTTCTTTTAGCCATAGATAATGCCCTATACTAAGGCAAAAAGATCACTTAGTTATTTGATCATTGTTGAGGCCTTCATAACTACTTTCAAATAGTACATTATAAATACCATCAAGTATGGTATCCATGTCCAATAGTATCACTAAGCATTGAAAGTCTCTTACAAAATCATAGAATCATACATATTATATTTTACTATCTATTTGAAAAATGACATGTTTCTCTTGATGATTTTCATCTTGATTTCAATATTATAAAGATTAAAACAACCTAAGTATTTTATTTGGTAATTTATAAATAACAACTCTTGAGATGAATTTATTGGATATTAATTTTCTATCATGTTAAGAAGTTTTAATGCTTAAACCTTGGACTTATTGTTTTTTTATTTTATACCATCTTGTTTTTAATTGTTGATCCTTGGTTTGATGGATGTTGTCAATAAAAAGAAAAAATAAGTTTCAACAAGAGGTCGTGGTAATTACTTTCTTCATAATATATTAATTATAATATAAGATTTAATAAAAAATATCTAAATTAAAATATAAATCTTTTTTGATTGTGGTAATTATAATTAATATATAATTAGATTTATTTATTTTTAAATAATAAATGGATCAAATTTATAACAATCCAACTTATTATAATATCAATTAGTCTTATTATTATGACAAAGTAATCATATCTTATCACCAACTTTGAATAGTGGCTTTTTAAAAAAAAAATATTTAGATTATTTTTTTATTATTTTAATATATTTTTTAATTATATCTTTATTTTTATATAAAGTTTTGCTATTCTACTTGCTAAATCTTCTACTATTCATACTAATACTATTTTCCTTCATTTAACATTGTCTAAACACATCTTCATTTTACAATTGTAGTTTGGCACTCTAAATATATGTTTTTATCCTAAAATAATTAATGAGTCAATTTGATGACTCACATCAATCAAGCAAAGATCTCCATAATAATAGACCTGCAAAGAGTATATAACTTAGTCCGCATCAAAGAAGATGATAAATGGAAGACTGCATTTTGAACTAAGTATGGGCATTCTGAATATAATGTCATGCCTTTTGGACTTACAAATGTACTACATGCTTTTCAACATCTTAAATATGATGTTTTTTGTGAGTTTCTTGATGATTTTGTTATTTGCTATTTAGATGACATATTGATCTACTCTAAAAACACAGAAGAACATAAACTTCATGTTTGTTATGTGTTACAAAAATTTAGAGATGCATGGCTATATGCTAAGATGGAAAAGTGTGTATTTTACACTACTCAAGTTGACTTCTTAGGATACATCATCTCAAATGATGATCTCAAGATAGATCCTAAAAAAGTCCAAATAATCATGGATTGGAAGATTCTAAGAATAATAAAGGATGTGTAATACTTTTTAAAATTTATCAATTATTAACCAATCTTTATTAAGGATTTTTTTAAAGTTGCAACTCCACTTATACGCTTAACATGTAAGGACAAATTCAAGTGGAATAAAGTAGTAAAAGCATTGCTTGAAGCTTTAAAGACAAATTTTACTTCTACACCAATTTTGTATCATATTGACTTTTCTAAGATATTTTTTATGGAAATAGATGCATCAAACTTTGCTTTAGGTGCAATATTGTCACAAATGGAAGCAAATGACAAACTCCACCTAGTAGCTTTTCATTTTAGGAAATTTTGAGTAGTAAAAATCAATTACAAAATCCATAATAAAAAAATTCTTATAATTATAGATTCTTTTTAAGAATAGTATCATTATTTAGAAGGCGCTTCTAGTTTAGTCACCGTATATATGGATTATAAGAAATTCAAATATTTTATGTCAACACTTGTGTTGAAGTGTCGTCAAGTTTGTTGGAATATATCTTTATCAAGATTCAAGTTTATTATCACTTATTAGCTAAGAAAACAACAAGGTCTGTATAATGCCCTTTCTAGATGTTCTTATCTTACACCAAAAGAAGGAGATTCAGCTTTTAATCAACAAAGAACAATCATCTTGATGCCGGAGCAATTTCATCTTCAAGCAATAAAATCAACATTGATTGTTGATTCAACTTTTTTCAAGCAAGTTTAGTTAAATATGTCTTTACACCCTCTTGTTCATGAGATTAAGAATAATTCATCTAAGTCTTATGATACTTCTAAGTTTGAGTTCAAGAATGCTCTATACTATTTTGAAAGATGTCTACATGTTCCAAAAGGTGAAACATAACTATGTGCTCTTGAAGCTCGTCACAACTTCCCTGCAGCAAGACATTTTGGATATAACAAGACTTTGGAGCTAATATTAAAAGATTTTTAGTGGCCTCAAATGTGGAAGGCTGCTAAAGAGTTTGTACAATCATGCGACATTTGTTTAAGATAAAAAACTCCTTGTTATTGGTCTTACAGACTTCTTCAACCATTATCTATATTGGAATAATCTTAGTCTTTTGTTTCTATGGATTTTATCATAGATCTTTCAAATTCAAATTCATATGATTCTATATTTGTGATTGTAGATTACTTCACCAACATGGCCCATTTTGTACCATATACAAAATCTATCATAGATGAAGAAATATCTAAATTCTTCTTTGATAATATTTATTGCTATCATTGATTATCAAAGGATATTATATCAAATAGAAGGACATAGTTTGTATCAAGATTTTGGAGGACCTTTTTCAAAATATTGAAGGTGGATATAAAACTATCTTTAGCTTTCTACTCTTAAATTGATGGATAAACGGAACGGATTAATGAAGTTTTGGAGCAATATTTGAGATGTACCATCAACTATCATTAAGATGATTGGACAACTCTTTTGCCATTGGTAGAATTTACTTATAATAATTTGATACATTTGTCTATTCAACAAATTCTATTCTTTATAAATTATGATTATCATCTATGACTTAATACTTTTGACTTTTAAAAGGCTAATAATCCTACAATAGAAGATTTGATAAATCAATTGTTAAAGCTATATTCAACAATGAAGGCTCAATTAAAAGAAGCTCAAGAATCATAAAAGATCAATATGGATGTTTATCATAAGGAATAGCCTCAATTCCACATAAGCGATAAGATATAGTTACTTTGTTGTAATATCAAGACTAATTGTCCTTGTGATAAGCTAGATTATCATAGGCTTGGATAATTTTTAATTTATAAATAGATTAATCCAATTGTCTATTGATTATATTTATTAAAATTTATGAAGATCCATCCTATATTCCACGTATCATTGCTTAAGCTATATAAGACAATGGATATATAAAAAAGAAGACAAATACCATCGCCTTATATAGAAATAGATAACAATAAAAAATTCGAGGTGGAAGAGATCTTAGATTCAAGACGGCGTCAAAATCAGTTGGAATGTCTTGTATATTAGCATGGATGTGATATTAGTGAATGCACATGGACCATCCAAGAATCTAGCAAATGCATTAATAAAAGTCAATGTGTTTTATTGACAACATCCATCAAAATCATAATGAAGAGTTAAGAAAATCCTTGCTATAAAGCGAAACAAGTTCAAAAGAGGTTTCATTCTATCTTGTATCATTGTCTACTATTTCTTTGAATTTATTCATGCAAAAAGAGATGGAGAATCAACAACCTACGAATTTAGCTCAAGAACCATTGTTTGCTGATTTACCAGACAAGACATTATGACTATTACAACCTTCAAGATAATGGAATAGAAATAAAGATCATCAAGAACAACATGTTCTTCCTCAGATTAATAGCGAGATACAATGTGTTTGGTATCATGACCTCAAAAGAGACTCCTAGTGTTTGGTGATACTTTTAGAAGTAAAAACTACTCTTGATGGTATTTCAAATATTTTCTTTAAAAGAAGTTATAAAGGTCTCAACAATGATCAAATAATAAGGTGATCCTTTTATGCTAGTATAGGACACTATCGATGGCTGAGAGGACTTATCAACTACCTTCAAAGGGAGCAAAGATTAGAGTATGTGGCAAATACAATTTGGCGCATTTTGGACTTTCTCAACACGTAATCACCGCTTCTTGTAGAACTTGTCTCTAGAAAGGGGGATAATATCATAGTCAAGATTTATTCCAGTAATTATCTAGTTAATATAGATAAATAGAAGTAGGTTAATTTGATAATATTGTACATAGAAGCTTTTTAGAAGCTTTATAGATAGTGATTCACCTTTATACATGTCTATAGGTGATTAGTAGGCTAGAAAATTGGCCAACAAGCTAGCCACGTATTCTACATATTGGTAGCTTGTAGAACAAGCTAAGTACATGGCACACATGTAAGAAACTTATCTTGCAAGTTTGATATGTATCTTGCAAGTTGGACATGTGTTGGAGGTCTTATAGAATGCCGTCATATAATTCTTAGGTAGATAGTATATATAGAAATAAGAGTGAAGCCTTCTTCATTCTTGTTAATGCCTTTCTTCTTCTTAATCTTGATTCAAAAATCTCTAGTCTTCTTATCTTTGGTAATAGTCATTCTAGTTTTAATACTATACCATCTTTGAATAATTTTGAATAATATGATGATATATTTTGTTTTTTTATGATTCACATCCTTATTCTTGACACCAATGGAAATGAAATATTCCATCCCTTGCCATCATCCCTCTATATCTTACTTTCATCTCTCCAAATGAATCTCTTAGTAGTTTGGATTTTAATCTTTAAACTTCAAATTTCCTTTCAAAGCTTCATATTAAATATCTGAGTTCCATATAATTTAACTTCATTACCTTTAAACTACTTTAATTCACTTACAAGTTCATCAACTTCTTATTCTTCGTCAAAATATTGAGATAGAAATACTTCAAGGTTTTCTTCTCTGAATCATCTATCTCTTCTCTTGAAAGCTTTTTCTTTTTTTTTACCCATTGGATTTGTAATAATAATTCTATCTAGCTCTTGTAAGAAATATATGGTATTATTATAGACTTTTAATATTACATATGGTCTAAATTATTTCTTTATAAATTTTTTTGCAATACTTTGTTGATGCTCTGAGTTGCTATTATAAATCAAAATCCAATCTCCAACTTGAATAAGATTGGATCTCAGTCTATAATTCTTATTAAATCTTTTTATATTTTTCAACCTTATTGCTTTCAACCTTTCAATTGTAATTCATATAACCTTTTCTACTGTTGAATGTGGAGCTCTAATAATATTTTTTTTTATCAATATCATCTTTTTAAAATAAAAAAATCCATATAGGGTGGATTTTCTTAGATGACATCATAAGCTTCTATCATAACATTAATTCTATAGGCATATAATTAGTGACAGTATTATGAGTAGTCCTATCAACCTATAAAGCAAATAGAAGTAGTTTGAGCCATTGAATTGGCCTATTCTTATATGCCTTGACCAAAGCATGAATGATGGGAGGATGATCTCTCTTATTCTTGCTATTAACTTTAGGATTATAAGAAGTAGTCAAGTTCACTTGAATCTCATATCTATCAAAGAATTCCTATACTTCAATAGTATATAATTTTCTTCTATTAGCTCTCATTTTTCTTATGCTTTTATATTTGCTAAAAATATCTTCTAATATAAATTTGAATATTTTTTCAATGGTCTTGGTCTTAAAGGCCCTTCAATATAATTTGATAGTTCCTTTTTTGTCAATATAAAATATTTTATATTTTAAAATTTTAATGGCATGGCTATTAAATCAATTATCCATTGAAAGTATATAGTAGATGGATAAATGGAATGTAATCTATCCCTATATTTGACCTTAGTCTATAGTTGATACTTTGTATATATATTCACAAAATCTTCTATATCCTTGTATAAGTTCTTCTACCAATATCTTTCCTTGATCTTGGTATAAGTAGTCCAAATTCTTCTATGTCTTATTTAGAGTGTGTGATGAAATTCCTTCAAAATCTTATTTCTAGTATTAAGATCTCCTATCATTCTTAATAGAAAATTTTCACCTCTTTTTGGCTTCTTTCATAGGTATCTATCTTTAAATAAATAACTATAAGATTGATATTTGATATCTTTGAAGGTTTTATTCATCCAACTTTATCTCTCATGGTACTTAAATAAATTCTAATATCCTTTAATTTGCCTTTATATGAATCTTCTTAGAAGATTTAAATCTCATCTCAAAAATCTACTCTATCAATAGTAAATATATATCTATGGCTCTTCTTTTCTTCATGTTCACTCTTTTCATGTACCATCATCTTTTCTTCAAAAGTATACCTAGCTCTAGACAACATGTCTGTCATTAGATTTTTTTTACCAATAATATGTATCAAAATATAATTTAATATTATAACTTAGGCTATTCATCTCAATATAATAATATTTAAAATAGTACAATTGATTATTATTCTAAATAAAAATAAACAATCTATTTCCAAAACTATACTAGTTCCAATCAAATAATTTGTCTCAACTTTTAAAATAGTGAGTACTCTCCAAATCTTTCTTTTAACTTGTAGATAAGTTCTTTGCTATTTTATAAAAATCCTAATTCTAAATCTTATAGCAAGCCTTTTTTCTTCTTTATTATCTTGTCTAACAGTCCATCTAATTGCTATGGAATTTGTATCCACTATTATAACTATTAATCTTTTATATTAATAATCTATATATCTAAGAATAAATTTTGAATTTAAAATCTTCTTTAAATTTTCTATGGCTATTTTTTATTCATCTTTCTAAATAAACCTATTATCTTTTTTTAATATTTTATATAGTGGCTCTAAGATATGTGTAAAGTAAGGCACCTAAATTTGATAGATTATACATACATTCAAAATCTTATAGTTTCTATAATCCAAAATTGGTAGATTCATTGTTGTGTGGCATGAACTTCAATCTCGAAATACATTGAATACCTAGTTGTGGAGAATTTATTTATAATTTATTAATAAGATTCTAATAAGTGATTTATCTTTAATAAAAAAGATAAATAATATAATAATATTACAAAAGAGAAATTATATTGATAAAACCTCTTATATTTAAGTAGGTTTGTATAAAAAGTTCAAATCTGCAACAAAAACCTTCAATAGCTTATTCATCTGTAAGGATTTATTTCTTTTCAAATATTAGAATTTAATAACTCTTGATCTAGCCATTTTGTTTCTATAAAATTTTCTCCATAGTGTAGGTAATATTCTTAAGCTTCATCACAAAAAAAAAGTCAACCATAGATTTACTTTTGATTGTTTGATATTTTAAAAATCCTAGCAGGTGCATAAAATCCTAGTTTAGAGACACTTGAGCACTATTTTCTTTATATTTCACAAATCCAAAATTCTAATACCAAAAATTTCTTTTACATAGTCTTGTGATATAAACATATACACTTTTAAAAATTTTGAGCAGAAACTTATCAAATTGCCTAAGATATAGCTCAAAACATAACCACTAGCTAAGTAGGGTTACTTACTACTTTTTGATAACAAGTACTAACTTCAACTTCTAATATCTCTTTTATTTCAACTTAGATTTTATCAAGCTATATGCAAAAATTATAGTAAAAAAAAATTCTTTTCAATCCTAGTTACTGATCCTCTGTTGCTTTTTGTATGCGCAAATTATGCTCAAAAGAGTGACAATAGAAACAATTTTGATACTTTAACTTTGAGTGCCTATATCTCCTTTATAAAAAGTCCAAATCACATAAAATTTGTACCAAAACTATAGCAAAAAATCCAAACTTACTGATCCTAGCTTTTGATATTTAAAATCTTCCAAAAAACAAATCCTAATTTCTAATAAGTCCTCATGCAGCCTATTGGATACAACTTTTTGCCAATAGGAATAGAGACTTTTATTATCCATCTCCATTCATCCACATAGATGGCTTAACTACTCCTTTTCATACTAAAAACTCATTTCAAATATTTTTTCTAATAGGATTTACATAATATGTGTTTTATATATCAAATAAAAAAAATAAGCAAGATCTCTAGGATCATCAATATCTAATAAAGGTGATTTAAGATATATAAAAGCTATTACTAATATAAAATTAATCTCAAAATTACTATCAAAAAAAAAAAAAGGTTGTATAAATCTCAATAATAATCTTTTTAATAGATCTCTTTTAAACTAACAATCTAATCATATTTTATAATTAATAAAAATCCACTAATATGACTCTTATTTAGTTGTAGAATAAATTATATATTAAATATATATATATATATATATATATATATACACACACAATATTTTTACATGGTAATCAAACCACAACTTGACACCGTGATAAAATCCATAGAAATAAAAGACCATGATTGTTCTATTATAGATAATAATTAGAGAAGTTCATAAGATTGATGACAAGGAATTTTTGATCTTAAACAAATATCACATGATTGTATAAATTCTTTAACTACCTTCTATATTTGAAGCCACCAAAAATCTCTTGATATTAGTTCTAAAGTCTTGTTGTATCCAAAATATCCTATTTTAGGGAAGTTGTAACAAGCTTCAAAAGCACGTTGTCATATTGTAGTTCAGCTACTATGTAAAAATATTATATATATATATATTTAATATATAGCTAAGTGAAAAGCTATATTAGTGGATTTTTATTGGTTACAAAATATGGTTATATTGCTAGTTTAGAAAGAATCTATTTAAAAGAGCTATTATTGAGATTTACATAATTTTTTTTTTTTTTTTTTTTTTTTTTTTTTTTTTAATATGACTTTTGAGGTTGATTTTATATTGATAATAACTTTTATATATCTTGAGTCACTTTTGTTAGACATTGATGATTCTTGAGATCTTGTTTACTTCTTTTGTTTAGTGTTTAGAATATATATATTATGTAAATCTTATTAGAAAAAAAATTAGAAAGGAATTTTTAATATAAAAAGGAATAGTTAGTTCATCCATGTAGATGAATGGAGATGAATGGTAGAATTTTCTATTCCTATTAACCAAAAATCATATCCAATGGACTTTAAGGAGGCTGCCCAAGGTCTTATTAGTAATTAGAGTTTGTTTTTTAAAAGGATTCAAATATCAAAGGTAAGAATTAGCAAGTTTGGATTTATAGCTATAATTTTAATAAAAAAATTGAGCAATTTGGACTTTTTATGAAAGAGATATAGGTACTCAAAATTAAGGTGTTGAAATTGTACTTATTGTCACTCTTTTGGATATAACGTGCGTGTTTAGATAGCAATAGAGCATTGGAAATTAGAGTTGGAAAGAGCTTTTTTTTTACTACACTTTTTATAAATAGCTTGATAAAATCCAAACTAAGATGAAGGAGATATTGGGAGTTGAAGTTAGTATCTGCAATCTAAAGGTAGTAAGTGACCCTATTTAATTAGTGGTTGTGTTTTGAGCCATATTTTAGGCAATTTGAGAATTTTTCAACTTAAAATTTTCAAAAGTGTATATGTTTATATTACAAAATTATGTACAAAAATTTTGTAGCATTAAAATTTTGGATTTGTAAGATATGAAGGAAATAGTACTTGGGTGTCTCTAAACTAGGGTTTTAAGCACTTGCTAAGGTTTTTAGGACATCAAACAATTGGAAGTGAATCTATAATTGATTTTTTTAATAATAAAGCTTAAGAATATTATCTATATTTTGAAATTTTTTTAATAGAAATTTAATAGCTAGATGAAGAGTTATTAAACTCTAAAATTTGAAAAAAAATAAATCCTTGAAGGTGAATAAGCTATTGAAGGTTTTTGTTGCAATTTGAGCCTTTTGTACAAAATAAAGGGATTTTTTAGGAGCCAAGACTTTATGAAGGTGGATAAATAGATATATAAAATTATAATATAACTTTTGATATAAAGATGAGGTTTTAAAAAGGGATTATAGATTTTTTTTGAAAGTTATTGAAAATCTAACTTATCATTAAATAGTTACTTGAGATTCTATAAAAAAAAAGATAAGATTTTTTTATATGCCATAGAAGGACTTTATATACAAACGTACTTAAATATAAGAGATTTTTGCTAATATAATTCTTCTTTTGTAATATCATTATATTATTTGTCTTTTTTATTAAGAACAAATCACTTATTGGAATCTTGCCAATAAGTTACAAATAAATTCTCTATAGCCACGTATCTAGTATATTTTCAAATTGAAGATCATGCCACATGACTACATAGTTATGCTTTACCTTCTAAAATATATAAATACGTCTTGAAATAAAATAGATTATTCTTGAATTTGAACTTAAAAGTATTACAAGACTTAGATGAATTATTTTTAATATTATAAATAAGAAGCTTTGAAGATATACTTGATTGGACTTGTTTGAAAAAAATTGAATTAATAGTCAATGTCAATTTCATTACTTGAAGATAAAATTATTTTGACTTTAATAAAATCATCCTTTGTTAATCAAAAGTTGCATCTTTTTCTTTTGATATAAGATAAGAATGTGTAAAAAGGGCATTAAACAAACTTTGTTGTTTTCTTGACCAATAACTAATAAAAAATTTAAATCTTAACAAAGATATGCTCCAACAAGCCTATCAATGATTTAAAGTATGTGTTGACATGAAATACTTGAGGTTCTTGTGATCTATATATATATATATATATACATAGTGATTAGATTGGAAGCACCTTTTAAATAATGATACCATTTTAAAAATAAATCCACAAATGTAAGAAGTTTATTGTTGTGAATCTTGTAATTAATCTTGATTGTTGAAAATTTTCTTCAATAAAAAGCTATTAACTAAAATTTGTCATTTATTTCCATTTGTGATAATATCATATCCAAGACAAAGTCCAATACATCTATTCCTATAAAAAATATTTTGAAAAAATCAACACAATATAAGATTGATATAGAAATAAAAATTATTTTCAAAATTTCAAATAATGCTTCTGCTTCTTTATTCTACTTGAGTTTTTTTACAAGTTAAGCCTATTAAAAGAACTATAATTTGAAAAAAATTCTTGATAAAGATCTAATAATAATTAACAAATGTCAAAAAATATTACACATCTTTTATTATTTTTGAAATTTTTTAATCCATAATTATCTAAATTTTGTTAAGATCCATCTTTAGACCATTATTAGAAATAATGTATTCTAAAAAATTAACTTAAGTAGTATAAAATATATAATTTTTCATCTTGGCATATTATCTTATATTTCTAAGTTTTTATAATATAAAACATATATAAAGTTTATATTTTTTTATATTCTTAGAATAGATTAGAATGTCATTTTAATAGTAAAAAACAAAATCATCAAGAAACTCATGAAAAACATCATTCATAAGATATTAAAAAGTAGCTGGTGTATTTATAAGTCCAAAAGGTATGACATGATATTCAAAATGTCCATACCTAGTTTGAAATGTAGTCTTTCAATTATTATCTTTTTTAATGTAAATCAAATTATATGCTCCTTGTAGATCTATTTTTGTATAGATCTTTATTTGACTAAATTTTTTAAAAAATCTTAAAATAAAAAATAAAAGATACCTATTTTTTATGGTAATCTTGTTAAATCTTCAATAATCTACACACATCAATAATGATCCATCTTTTTTCTTTACAAATAAGATAGAAGTTCTTGTTGAGGATTTTAAATAGTGTATGAAATTTTAAGCTAAGTTCTCATTAATATATTCTTTCAATATAGCCAATTCATTGTGTGATAAACTATAGATTGGTTCAAATAGTAGTTAAGCTCCTTCTTGAAGATCAATTGAACAATTATTAGATTGATGCTTTAAAAGAATATCTATATATTTTTCTAAAAAAATATCTTAAAAATCTTGATACTAGCTAGAAATACGACTTATAATCTTTTCAGCATTAAAAGTGGGTGTGGCATATATAACAAAAGATGATCCTTCTTTTGCCACATGTATGAAAGCTTTTACGATTATTAGAAAGAATTTGAATGTACTAGACTTATATATTTCTATTTGACTAATAGATTTTTAGATTAAACTTTGAAAACAATTAAGGTTACAAAAAGTCCAATTTATTTAAGGATTATATTTTTCTAACCATGATAATTCTAAAATAATTAGATTAAAAAAGAATCTAATCATATTAAATATTATTATATTACTATGTCCTTTAATTACTGTATTTAAAAGAAAATTTTTATAGGTGATATCTTTAGATGACAACACATGACCATCTATGACTTTTACATGTATAGATTCAATTTTCTTAATTAAAGATATTTTTTATTTTTTGACAAATTTTTTATTTATAAAACAAGCTAATGGTCCTAAATCTAATAAGACAAAAACTTTGTGATTTCTAGGTCCTAAAAATATATCTATCATAAAATAAAATAAGACATCTAAGCAGAGAATAGAACCTTTACTAGATGTTATACATGATTTCAGCTGCATGGTGTTGTATTATAATTGTTTACTATATGTAAAATCTAGTCAAATATATAATATGTTCATAGATTCTAATATGTGTTAGAATAATTAGGAAAGTAAATTAAAGGGAGTTAATATAAAAAAATTTATTTTAGATTTCTACTTAGTTTGGTTATGGACTACAATTTTGATATAAAAATTGAGAGATTTGGAGTTTTTATGAGGAAGTAAGCACTTCAAGTTAAAGTATACAAATAATACCTATTGTCACTTTTTTGAAGATTTGAGGAGTTGTATAAAAGCTTTTGGAGATTGGAAGGTGCAACTAGAGAGGAAATTTTAAGCTCTATATATAATATAGAAGAATTGCTATATTTAGAATTTTAAAGAAAGAGATATTGGGAATCAAAGATAGTAGATCAAATTCTAAGATAGTAAGTAGGATGTTTTATTGATAGTGATGGATTTTTCCATATTTTGAGCTTTTGGATGAATTTTTGTCTAAAACTTTCTAAAAAAGTGATTATTTATATTAAAAAGCTATATATTAAAATTTCATAGCATTTGAACATTTAGTTTGTGAGATACAAAAAATTTAGTACACCAATGTTTGTAAACAAGGGTTTGAAGCTACTTTTAAGATTTTGGTAATATCTAAAGATTGATAATAAATCAATGGTTGGAATTTGTAGTAATACTTATCAAGAATACATCAATATTTTATGTAAATTTTGAGTGGATTTGGACAGTTGGATTAAAAGTTATGGATTGTTGAAGTTTGGAAAAAATTCCCTTCCTATGAAAGAATGAGGGTTTTAAAGTATTTATTATGTTTTGAATGTTTTGAAGGAAAAAAAGACTTATGTATTAGATATAATAGTCCTATAAAGAAATATTTTATATAAATTTGGGAGTTTTATTATACCTGGATCTTGATTGAATAATGAGTGGCAGCCAAAAGCCCAGTACTTTCTTGAGGCAAATTCTTTCTATTACGACAATGGTTCCTATTATAGCTAGAAAAATTTGTTTTTTGATATATTATCTTTTCTAGCAACCATGCTCTTTATTTTGTAATTTTGTTGTTTCTTTAGATAATATTGAACAATGTATTTAGCTTTTCCACAATATAAACATAGAACTTCTTAACGACATTGAATCTTTTCTTATTTAGTGAGAGATTTAAAACATGTTTTATTAATTTATATTGGTTTTGGCTTAGTCAAATAAGTTTTTAAAAATTTAAGAATTATTGTTATTAATTGACTTATTCTTTTTTAGTCAAATCAATATTCTTGACATCTTTCAAATAATTGATTATTACATAGAATGATTTAAATAATAAATTATTTCAAAGAGTCCACTTTTGGTATTGTTAGTAACAAATCTTTGATATCATCCTTCAATACATAATAAAATTGATCAATAAGGGCTTTGTTATTCTACTCCATATTACAAGCAAGGTTTAAAAATTTAGTAGCATATATTGTGGCTGACTATTGTCGTATTATAATACGTTTATATAATAAAAATAAAAATAAAAATAATTTTTTATTTAATATTTAATTATCTTGATTCAATAAGAATTCAAGATATTTAAAAAAAGTTTTATGAAAGCTTCTTAGATTTTTTTCTTATCTTAATAGCTATTAGAAAAAAATTAATTATTAATTTTTCCTTTTAGATTGTAGAAACTCTTTTATTACTTTTAAAAAGCCATAAATTGATAAAAATAGGATAAAAGAAGTAAAAAATTGATATGGTTGATATTAAGATTAAGTTGAAGGTAAGATCAAGCTTAAAAATCCTTAAGATAGGTTGGATTGATATCCGAGATTGACTATTTATAGAACAAGGTTGAAATCAGATCTCTAGCTACAAAAATGGCCACCAAGGGCAAAGTATCAAGTCATTCAAAGATCAAAAATTAGGATTTTAGAATGTTACAAACATAAGATTTATTCCAATAATTATCTAATTAATATAGATCAATAGAAGTAGATAAAATAAATTAATTTGATAATATCTTAAAAGGAAGCTTCCTAAAAGCTTCATAGATACGGAATCACTTTTATACATGTCTATAGATGATTGATAGGTTAAAAACTTTGTCAACAAGCTAGCCAAGTGTTACACATATTAGTAGCTTGTGAAACAAGCTAATCATATGTCGTACATGTTGATAACTTGCGGAACAAGTCAAGTACGTGGTACACATGTAAAAAACTTATCTTGCAAGTTTGACATGTGTCTTGCAAATTAGCTATGTATAGGAGGTCCTATAGAATATCGCCACATAGCTCTTAGATAGATAGTATAAATAGACTTAAGAGTGAAGCCTTCTTCAATCTTGTCAACTCCTTTCTTGCTTCTAGTCTAGTTCAAGAGTTTCATGTATTTTTTAGTCTTTGACAATAGTCATTTCAGTTTCTTCTTGAATATACATACTTCTTTATTTCTATCTTGTTATTTTCCTTTAACATAATTTTTATTAATTTATGCATCTATTTTAATTTGTGTCCTTGATAGATTGATAAGAGTACAATTATAATATCAAAGCTTTGTCTCTTCTTAAGTTAGAGTGGATTATTCCTTTTTCTTGATAAGATATAAGCATATTAGAAGTTGTGGATTACCTACTTCTATACTGATATTGTTCCTAGAATTTTTTCCTTTGTTCTTGAGTACTTTATTTTATAGTGAGAGTAGATATTTTTTCCTTTTCTATTGTGGTATCATGGCAGAGCTTGCTGAAATAAAGAATGCAATGGCACAAATGTAAGAGCAAATGAGAGAATTAATGCTTGCAATGCATCAATTCAATACACCACCACAAAGAGCAACAAGATTAGTAGGAGGCAAAGATATAGAGATGATTCAAGCTGCTTCAAGCCATACCACTTCATTTACAATTGAACATCATTCAAGCATCAAAAAACCAAAGATCTAAGTTTGATGGCACCAGATCTAAGTTTTGAAGATTTATCAATTAAATACAACTAGTGATTAAACTTCAATCCCAAAGTTATCCAATCCAGGGATCACAAATTAGGTTTATTAGAACTCTATTGTGAGATTTTGCTTTATCATAGTTTTTATCCTTTTTTGAATAATGTGATCCAATATTGGATAATTTGGAGATATTTTTAGCGGAATTTTGATCTATGTATGGAAAATATGATGCAATTTGTATCTTTGCGACAAAGCAATCGATCAGTGATATCATATGCTTCACAATTTTGATAATTAGTAATTGACACCAAGTGGAATCATGTTGCCCTTATTAGCCAATTTTTCAATGGATTATAATATGACGTAAGGAAATTGATGCTCAATTTATCCAATCCTCAGACATTGAGTCAAATAATTGATTTTGCTATAAAAACTTACAATCGACGTTTTGAATTTTGATTGGAAAGTCATACAAGGAAGCCTCAATATTATTATAATACAATGGCAACATCAACATCTTTTCAATACGTACATTCAAAAATAGAAGATATATAAATCGACAAGGTACATTTCAAATTTCTTACTGAATAAAAAAAGATTCATTGTTATTAAAAAAGATTATATTTATATTGTAGAGAATCTAAGCACACTGCTTAATATTGTCCGAAGAAATGATGCAACTACAAGATGAAGAATATAGCCGTCGAATAAGACAATATGTCAGAAAATAAGTTTGTCCAGCTACAATAGGGACCATGCAATTGGAATCTTATACAACTCCTAGTAAAGGTCCTATCCTCTCTTCAGAACCCTCTCTTTGTTTTATAATAGATGTCTATTTGGGACCTAAAAGTCACAAAGCCTCTACCTTATTAGATTCACAAGTCTCGGCATATTTTTTAGATAAAATTTTTATTAAAAGTTGTAGAATATCTTTAATATAAAAAACTAAACCCGTATATATAAAAGTCATAGATGATCACCCATTATCTTCTAGAAATGTTACTCATAAAATCTTTCTTATAAATATAACAATAGATGGTTATAATAATTATGTAGTCTTTAATATAATTAAATCTTCCTCTAATCTAGTTATTTTAAATTTATCATGGCTAGAAAATTACAATCCTTGAATAGATTAGATTTTTTGTAGACTTGATTTTTTTCAAAGCATTAATAAGAGTCCCATAAATCAAATAACAAATCATAAGCATAGTATAATAAAATCCGTACTTATAGGTACAAAAGTGTTTATGAATGAAGCAAAAGAAGGATCATCTTTTATTATTTATGCTACACTTATTTCTGATGGTGGAAGGACTTCAAGTAGCATTCCAAGCCAATATCAAGATTATTAAGATGTTTTGGAGAAGAAGAATGCAGACATTCTTTTGAAACATCATCCATATGATTGCTCAATTGATCTCAAAGAGGGAACTCAGTCTCTATTTGGACCAATCTACAATCCATCCCAGAATGAATTGGTTGAACTCAAGAAATACATTTATAAGAACTTGGCCAAAAAATTTATATGCCATTCAAAATCCCTAGCAAAAGCTCCTATCTTATTTGTAAAGAAGAAAGATAGATCATTACGGATGTGTGTAGATTATCGAGGGCTCAACAAGATTATCATCAAGAATAGGTACCCTCTATCTTTGATATCTAGACTTTTTGATCATTTAAATCAAGCCAAGATCTATACAAAAATAGATCTAAGAGGAGCATACAACCTAGTACGCATCAAAGAAGGTGATGAATGGAAGATTGCATTTGAAACAAGATATAGATATTTTGAATATAATGTCATACCTTTTTGACTTACAAATACACCAGCTACTTTTCAACATCTTCTTAATGATATTTTTTGTAAGTTTCTTGATGATTTTATTGTCTGTTATTTAGATGACATTTTAATCTACTTTAAAAATACAGAAATATATGAACTTCATATTCGTCATGTGTTACAAAAACTTAGAGATGCATGATTATATGCCAAGATGGAAAAGTGTGTATTTCACATTATTCAAGTTGATTTCTTAGAATACATCATTTTGAATGATGGTCTTAAGATAGATCCTAAGAAAGTCCAGACAATCATAGATTAGAAGATTCTTAAAACAATAAAAGATGTGAAATATTTTTTGGAATTTGCTAATTACTATTGAATCTTCATTAAGAACTTTTTTCAAGTTGTAGTTCCATTTACATGCTTAACTTATAAGGACAAATTTGATTGGAGTAAAGAAGCAGAAGCATTGTTTAAGGCTTTGAAGATAGCTTTTAATTCTACATCAATCTTGTATTGCGTTGTCGTGGTAGAGAGAATTTGCCTCAAGAAAGCACTGGGCTTTTGGCTGCCATTAATTATTCAATCAAGATCCAAGTATAATAAAATCTCTAAATTTATATAAAAAAAATCTTCATAGGGCTATTACATCCAATACATAAGCCTTATTTCCTCAATCCACTCAAAACATAATAAATACTCTAAAATCTCATTCCCTAGTAAGAAGGGAATTTTTCCCGAATTTCATTAATTCATAACTTTTAATCTAACTGTTCAAATTTACTCCAAATTTACATGAAATAATAGTGTAGTCTTTATAACTACCACCACAAATTTCAACTATTGATTCATTACCAATCTTTAGATATCGCCAAAACCCTAACAGTAGCTTCAAACCCTTCTTTACAAAAACCTATGTACTAAATTCTTTATATCTTACAATCTAAAGTCCAAATACTATGAAACTTTGACATATAGCTTCTTAGCATAATAATACATTTTGAAAAGTTTGAGAAAAAAATTTATCTAAAAATTCAAGATATGGCAAATCCCATCACTATCAATAAAATGGCCTACTTACTGCCTTGGAATTCAATTTGCTGTCTTTGACTCCCAATATCTCATCTTTTAAAACTTCAATTATAGCAATTCTTCCACATCAAGTGTAGATCTTGAAATCATCTCTCTAGCCGCATCTTTTGATCTCCAAAAGCTCTCATACAATTCCTCCAATCCTCAAAAGAGTGACAATAGGTACAATTTTTACACCTTAACTTCAAGCGCCTATTCCTCCCTCATTAAAATTCCAAATCCTTCAATTTTTATACCAAAATTGTAGTCCAAAAAACAATCTTTCTAATCCTAATCTTTGATTTTCAAAATGGCCTCCTTAAAGTTGCTGAAATCCTTGTTCTTGTTGAGGGCAGCCTCTTCAAAGCCTATTGGACATAACCATTGATCAATAGGAATGAAGAACTTCATCCCTTATCTTCATTCATCCTCACTTTGTCTTCATCCTTCCACATTAGCCTCTTGGTAGTTTAATTGTTCATCTTTAGGTCCCAACCTTCTTTCAAGGCTTTATACTAAATATTTAGGTTCTATATAATTTAAAAGCTATAACCAAACTAAGTAAAAATCTAAAATGAAGTTTCTTATACTAATTCTCTTTAATTTACTTTATTAACCATTCTAACACATATCTAAACCTATAAACATGTTATGCATTTTGAGTGGATTTTATATACTATAAGTAATTACAGTACGACAACGTTGACTTTTCTAAGGCATTTTTTTTGGAAACAGACGCTGCAGACTTTATTTTGGAGGCAGTATTGTCACAAATGGGAGAAGATGACAAATTCCACCCAATAGCTTTTCATTCTAGGAAATTTTTAGCAGCAGAGATCAATTACAAAATCTATGATAAATAACTTCTTGCAATTGTGGATTCTTTTTAAGAATGACATCACTATCTGGAAGGCGCTTCTAGTCCAATCACCATGTATATAGATCACAAGAACCTCAAATATTTCATACCCATGCATGTATTGAATTATTGTCAGGCTCGTTGGAGCATGTCTTTGTCAAGATTTGAATTTATTATCACCTATCGGCCAAAAAAACAACAAGGTTTGTCCGATGCCCTTTTAAGACGTTCTTATCTTATACCAAAAAAAGGAGATTTAGCTTTTGATCAACAAAGAATGATCATCTTGAAGCCGGAGCAATTTCATCTTTGAGCAATAAAATCAACATTAACTGTTGATTTCACTTTTGTCAAGTAAATCTAGTCCAATATGTCTTCATATCTTCTTGTCCATGTGATTAAAAAATAATTCATTTAAGTCTCATAATACTTCTAAATTTGAATTTAAGAATGATTTGCTTTATTTCAAAGGACGCGTATATATTCCAAAAGGTGCAGCATGACTATGTATTCTAGAAGCTCGTCACAACCTCCCTACGATAGGACATTTTAGATAAAATAAGACTTCAGAGCTCATATCAAGAGATTTTTGGTGGCCTCAGATGTGGAAGGCTGTTAAAGAGTTTGTACAATCGTGTGATGTTTGTTCAAGATTAAAAACTCTTCATCATCAATCTTACGAATTTCTACAACCATTACTTATATTAAAACAACCTTGATCTTCTGTTTCTATGGATTTTATCATGGATCTTCCAAAGTCAAGTTCATATGACTCTATATTTGTGATTGTAGATCATTTTATCAAGATGGCACATTTTGTATTATGTACAAAATCTATTACAAGTGAAAAATATCTAAACTCTTCCTTGATAATATCTATTGTTATCATGTACTACCAAGGGATATTATATCAGATAGAGGAATACAATTTATATCAAGATTTTGGAGGACTCTTTTTAAAATATTGAAGGTGGATATAAAAATATCCTCAACTTTCCACCCTCAAACTGATGGAAAAATGGAACGAGTAAATCAAGTTTTGGAGCAATATTTGAGATGTATCGTCAACTACCATCAAGATGATTGGACAATTCTTTTGTCATTGGCAGAGTTTTCTTATAATAATTCGATACATTCTTCTACTCAACAAACTATATTCTTTACAAATTATGATTATCATCCACAACTTAATACTTTTGACTTTTTAAAAGCTGATAATCTTTCAGCAAAAGATTTGACGAATCGTTTGTCAGAGCTATATACAACAATGAAGGCACAACTAAAGAAAGCTCAAGAACAACAAAAATTTAATGCAGATGTCTATCGCAAGGAACAACCTCAATTCCATGTGGGCAATAAAATATGGTTACTTTGTCGTTATATTAAGACTATCTGTCCTTGCAATAAGTTGAATTATCATAAGCTTGGACCTTTTTCAATTTGTGAACAAATCAATCCAATTGCTTATTGATTATGCCTACCAAAATTTATGAAGATCCATCATGTATTTCAAGTGTCACTACTTGAGCCATATAAGACAATGAATATACAAGGAAGAAGACAAATGCCATTGCCTCCTATGGAAGTGGACAACAATGAAGAATTCGAGGTCGAAGAGATTTTAGATTCAAGGTGGCGCCAAAATCGACTAAAGTATCTTGTGCATTAGCACGGATACAATATTAGTAAATATATATGGGAGCCATCTAAGAATCTAGCAAATGCATCAACAAAAGTCAATACATTTCATTGACAATATCCATCAAAATCAAGATAAAGAATCAAGAAAATCTTTACTATAAAGCAAAGCAGGTTTTATAGAGGTTTTATCCTACCTTGTATCATTGTTATTATTTCCTTGGATTTATTTATGCTAAAGAGATGGAAGATCAACAACCAACTAATTTAGCTTAAGAGCCATCATTTGCTGATTTATTGGACGAAATATTATGATTATCACAACCTTTAAGATGACATAATAGAGATGAAGACCTTCAAGAACGACATATCTTTCCTCAGATTGATGGCAAAATACAATGTGTTTGATATCACGACCTTAGAAGAGACTTCCAATGTTTGGTAATACTTTTAGAGGTAGGAACTACTCCTGATGGTGTTCCTAATATTTTCTTTAAATGAAGTTATGAAAGCCTTAACAATGATGAAATAATAGGGTGGTCCTTTAACGTTGGTATGGGACATTATTAATGGTTGAAAGGACCTATCAACTACCTTCGAAGGGAACAAAGATTTGAATATGTGGCAAGCATAATTCGACGTATTCTAGACTTCCTCAATATGTAATCACCGCTCTTTGTAGAACTCATCCCTAGAAGGGGAAGTAATATCATGGACATAAGATTTATTCCAATAATTACCTAATTAATATAAATCAATAGAAGTAGATGAAATAAATAAATTTGATAATATTTTAGAAAGAAATTTGCTAAAAGCTTTATAGACAAGGAATCACCTTTATACATGTCTATAGATAATTGATAGGTTAGAAACTTGGTCAATAACCTAGCCATGTGTCGTACATATTGGTAGTTTGTGGAACAAGCTAACCATGTGTCATACATGTTGATAACTTGCAAAATAAGCTAAATACGTGGTACACATGTGGAAAACTTGTCGTGCAAGTTTGACATGTGTCTTATAAATTAGACACGTATAAGAGGTCCTATATAATATCGCCACATAATTCTTAGATAGATAGTATAAATAGAGATAAGAGTGAAGTCTTTTTCACTCTTGTCAACTCCTTTCTTGCTTCTAGCCTAGTTCAAGAGTTTCATGTATTTTCTAATCTTTGGCAATAGTCATTCTGATTTCTTCTTGATTATACATATTTCTTTATTTCTATCTTGTTATTTTCTTTTGACATAGTTTTTACTAACTTATGCATCTATTTTAGTTTGTGTTCTTGACATAGAGCTAGCTTCAAATTCATTCCAAAGGTATAATTTTTTTTTTATATAATTTTAAAAGACTTAGCAATTATTATTCAAAGTCAATATTTATATTAGTGATTTGGATTTTATGCAATAAAATTAAGATTAGCACTCTTGACTAGTGAATACAATTGATATAATATCTGTAGCTAAAATTTTTATAGTGTATGGTTGATTAGATGTATACTAAGAGTGTATAAAATTTTGTAATAATTTAATAGTGTAATTACAAGGTATTTGATCTATAGTACAAAAGAGCACCACAAGTTTGTAGTTTAGGGTTGTTTAAGGTTTTTGCAATATCTAGAGATCTATTAGTAAAAACAAATTGAAATTTGACATAGTATTAGAAGATTTGGAAATCAAGCTATATATCAAATTTTGAGCTAAAGTTAATAGTTGAAGAAGGAGAAATTGCTATTAGAACATCTACATCAATTTTCAAGTTAACGGCCAAGTAACATTAGTGTAGGTTTTGAATATTTTTTCACAATCTATAAGTTGGAATAGATTGAAATCTTCTAAGCATGTAGAAGACTTGTAGTGATTATTTTGTTCTAAATTTCACATCAAGTAGATACTTAAATTAAGAATTATAGCTTGTTGAAGCTCATTGACTAGAATTAGGACTTACAAAAAAAAATTGAAATTGCCTAATTGTGAAAGTAAGAAGGCAATTGGAATTTGTATGTGATTGAAGTTATTAAGAAGAGTGTTTTTAAATACTTTGTATTAACTTTAAGCTTTTTTGAATTGAAATTCAAATTATATTCTTCTTATATGAGTGAAATCTATTAAAGTTTCTTGCATATTTGTAAACCAATACTTCATCCTCTACAGCTAGGTGCCCGGTGCATTTTCAAACAAGACAACATGTAATACAATATAAGTGGTGAACCCAACATAAACATTTGGAGTAGAAGGTGTTAGATTTTAAATGTGATTATTTGAAATTGATGGCACAAGAAGGCAAGAAGGTTGAATTTGGAGTTTTTGATGGAGCTTTAGATGATGTTTCAAGTGGATTTTCAAGTAGAGCTTCAAGTGGATTTTCTACTAGTGAACAAGATATGTATTTGGATTCAAATACTATAAATATATTTCAAGCATTTATATTATTTATACAATAGCAATAGGACAATGATTGCAAGGAGACTTTGGCAATCAAAGCTTTATAAGAAGTGGTTAATAAGGTTGACCAGTTTGATGGAAGGAATATTTCTAAATATTTAAGATGTTATATATAAAAAATGGAATTGAATTTTATTTTTGAAAATAAGATGATTCTATTATTTGAGCTTGCCACAATGCCAGAGATAAGAGAACATATAAGATTGATTATAGAATAATTTGGAAGTTTTTAGAAGACATTCTTTTGCATATTAAAAAATAAATATTTCTTAGAAGATTTTCATTGGATCCTAAGAAGTCATTTTTAAAATAGATTGAGCATCCTAACAAGAAATTATAAGTTACTAAATTGATAAGAGAGTTTGAGAGGCAATATTCTCAATTATTAAAAGTAGAAAATTTAACATTAAAACTAAATAAGATTGAATTGTTTCTTCAAGCAACTGCTAGAGAATTATAAGAAAAGTTAGAAGATCTTCTTGAAGATAAAGAAGAGGATGAAGGATTGACAAAAAAATAGAAAAAAATTAAAGATATAGTGGAATTGCTTGCAAAAAGGGAAAAGAGAAAGGATAGGATTGGTATTCAAAGAATTGTGTAAGTATCTAAAACTTAAGTGCATACTTCATAATCAACAATACCTATTGGCCAATCTTCAATGACTACACCAAAGAAAGAATATGCAAAAATTGAAGAAATTATACATGGGATGCGAGATCTTCAAATCAAACTTGCAAGACTTGAGGAAAAGACTTCTATAATAAGTTCAAAGGCTACTTCTAAGCAATGATATATACAAAGATACATTTGATATAATAATGATTTTTATTTTCAAAAAGATTGTAGTGAGTTTAATGAAATGGTGTAACAAGATATTATTTTTTGAAAAGATGGGAAAGTGGTATCAAATGATATTGGTGATTTTTTCTAAATTAACTTTGGTAAGAGAGGTATGAAAGTATTGATTAAATATTATTTGGTAGAAAATAAGTTGTAGCAATAGAAGTTATAAGTTATGATATTAGAATAGATGATAATGGCAAATAAGATTTTTTTGGAAATATTGAACCAAGTGGACTTTGGTCTATTGCCATTTCTATAATGTGTAAAAAGAAGATGCAATCGAAAGCTTTATTAAGGATTGCTACAATAATTTGTAGAACTATAAGTTGAAAGGATATTGTGGGAGCTTTGTCAATGCATGCCTATATTGCTAAGAGCCAATACAAAGCTTTGATGGAAGAAAAGAAAAGATAAGATTCTAATAATACAAGAGAAGAAAATTCTTCTAAGAGGTAGACTTGAGGAGATAAGGCTCATGAAATGGCTTCACAAGAATTGCTGATGAAGGATTCTTTAATAACATTAAAAGAAAAATCAAAAGATACAAAAAAAAAAAATATTAGTTAAGAACTTACAAACTGCTTTATGATATTGAAGCAGCAATAGATTTAAAAAAACATCCCTAAGGAGCGTGTGCTCAATGCTAAAGTTGAGTTTATATTGAAGAAGGTTTTAAGAATTACAAAGAAAAAATTTTATAATATCATTATTGATAGTATTAAGCAGAAGAGGCAATTAATAGATGAAATTGGATTAAAGCATGCTATTGGTGCACATGTATGTGAGAATCAAGAAGATGAATTTAGTAATTGTTACAAATAATTAAGAAGTGAGGAAAAGAGTCATAATCAAAGAGCTCATTTTGATGATCAAAGTAATAAGGAGAAAGAAATTTCAAGTCATTATACTCAAAAGCATTGGATTAGAGCAACTACAAAGATATTAGTGAAGATTGAAGATATGGATGAGTTGGTTATTATTTTAATTGATTACGGTTTGGAGATAAATCTTATATTCAAAGATCTTTATATAAAGCAAAAGTAGCCAATTGATATAGACCATAGATGGATAATACAAGCAATTAATAATATACAAGATGAATTACATAATATTTGTTCAAATGTGAAAATTTGGATTGGTGACGTTACAATGGAGTGAATTTTTTTTGTTCAAGATGCAACATCTTATCCTCTCATTTTAAAATAATCATATATTATTACAATTTGAAAAGAAATAAAGGTGATTGATGATGGTTTAGCTTATGTATGAATTTGTAATGAAGATAGAAGAAGGATAGTATAGTTTTTGTCTGTATTTCCAAATCATGAGCGGAATCAAGAAAAATTGAGAGAAAATCCATTATTAAGGGTTGTTGAAGAATTTAAAGATTTTTAGAAAGTACCACTATAAAGTAGGATTATGGAGGTACATAAGAGAAGATACTCTCATAAGATATAGGTGCCTTTGATACAAGATTTATCAACATTTTTGAAAATGGAAGTATTACATATAAAAGAATTGAGGATTTAAAAAGAAAAGAAAGAAAAATATTGGATATTATTGAAAAAGAATTGTGTGGATTAAAAATATTAAAAAACAATAAAAAAAATTTAGTATTTATGAAAAAAATGGATTGGAGAATCCTTTAGAATTAATTGCATCTATTGAATTGAATAACAATGATAAAATTATATAAATTCAATCAAAAGAAGTTTATGATATGATTGAATCTTTTCAAGCACCAAAGATTATGGTTGAAATAAAATATAAGATAATAGATAAGAAGATAAAACTCATTGCTGGACCTTTGTCAGAAGATTCTAAAGAACAGATGGAAAAAATGTCAAGTGAAACAAGCTTAAGGGATCTAAGGAATATTAGACACAAGTTCACTAAAGAGACTTTTGAAGAATTAAAGGTTGATTTTGATGGTTCTTTGTTGCCAGAGGAAATTATATACTTCAAAGAGATTTTAATAAAATAAGATAAATTATTTGTCTTTGAATTTCATGAAATTAGATGTGTAAGTCTAAATGTTATAATCTCAATGGTTATTTTTACTGTATCACATATATCTTAGAATTTGATGCCAATTTTTATACCAAAGACATATTTGCCAAGTTTGGTAGAATTATAGAAAGAAAAAATGAAGATAAAGATTTTGGAGCCTTTTTTTGCATCATATTCTAGTCAATGGTTTATAGTGCCTAAGAAAAATGGATTATTATAATTTATTTAAGATATGTAGTTAGTAAATGCAATAACTATCAGAAATATAAAAATTAGATCAATAATGGATGAATTTGTTGAAACATTTGCAAAAAGAGCAATTTATTCAGTGAATGATTTGTATCTAGACTATGACCAATTTCAACTTGCAAAAGAGAGTAGAGACATAATAAAAATGATAATACCACTAAAGCTAGTTAGAATGTGTACTCTTCCTCAAGGTGCTATTAACTCAATTGCATATATGATGAACGAGATAAATAAGGTATTTAGGGATTTTATTTCTAAGAAGACTATACCTTTTTTAGATGATGTTCCAATAAAAGGATGCAAAGAAGAAGACAAGAATTAAACTTTAGATAAGAGAGGATATTGCTAGTATATTATTAATTATATATAAGATTATGAAAAGATATTGATTCAGCTTGAGGAAGTTCCTTTTATATTATTGAATACAAAATCTACATTTAAAGTATAAAAAGTTATAACTATTGGATATTTATGTAGATTTTATGGAAGGAAATTGGATCCAATCAAGATTGATACAACTAGAAGAATGAAAGAGGATTGCAATTCTTTAACAAAAGTGTGAAGGTTTTTGGATGCATGTGTATTCTACCATATTTGGATTTTTCACTATGCTCACATAACAGATCCATTGTATGAATTATTATGCAAGGATTATCAGTTTAAATGGAAAAAAAAATATATCAAAGCAATGCAAAGATTGAAGAATTTATTGACATCACTTCCAATATGGAGAAAAATTAATTATAAGTATAATAGACTAGTAATTCTTACAGTGGATACTATTCCAATTGCCATTGGATGGACTATAGATCAAGATGATTCAAATAGATACAAATTTGTAATTCAATTTGGAATCAAGGTTTTAAGTATTTGCTAGCGTGCATATTCATAGATAAAAAGGAAATTATAGAAAGTTATTTCAACTATACAAGCTAAAAAAGATTATTTAATTGGAGCAATGGTGGTGATTGAAATAAATTTTTTGCCTTTACTTGAAATGATTATTAATTATACAACACCAAATATTGCAATGTTCAGATGGATTGCTTATATTAAGTTATTAAATTTGGAGTTTAGACATGTTGTGGAAAAAGACAATTTAGTAGCAGATATGTTATCTTCAATAAAATATAATGGAGAAGATGAGATGATTGAAGATATTGATGATGTGGGTACAAAATTTTATTTAGTTTCATAATTGAATAAGGAAGATAAGTCATTTTGTGAAAAAAATTATGAAAAAAAGTTATTGAATATTAGACATTATTTAAATACATTAGTTAAGCATGCTAATTGGTTGATTGGAAAATTTAAACAGATTAAGAAAAAAACATACAAGTTCATATTATAAAGAGGATTTCTATAAAAGAGGCCAAAATCAAATATTAGAATATCATAACAAGTAGTAGATACCAAGGAAGATCAACAAAAACTACTCAAGAAGTTTCATGATAGTCTATGGACAGGACATAAAGGAATTTGTACTACTTTTGCTAAATTGAAGAAACAATATTGGTGGAAGAATATGTATTGAGGTGTAGCTTCATTTGTAGAATCTTATGAAATTTATCAAATGTATTCAAATATACGATATTATAATGATTTACATCCAACATATCCTTTGGCTATTCATTTTAAATAGATTAGGGATTTGATTATTATATTGATGGAACTATAGCAAATGAAGTATTTAATTTTGACTTGTAAAGATTTATCAAACCAAATGGAAGGCATGGCATTAAAGACAAAGTTTATAGAGAAAATTTGTAGGTTTTTGCTTGAGGATGTTATTTGTTACTATAGATGTATAGAAAAGATCATTGCAGATCGTGAAAAATTGGATATGCATAAAGCTTGTGAATTCTTCAAAAGATGTAAAATCAAATTATCCTTGACTAATACTTATAATCTAAAGAGAAATGCAAAGAGTGAATGTGGACATCTACCAATTGTAAAAGCCTTGATTAAAGCATGTAATGAAAAAGTGAAGGAATGGCCTTGACTTCTATCTTATACATTATAGGCTGATCAAACAGTATATAGTTCAATGATAGGATATATGCTAGTAGAACTCATAACAAGTCAAAAACCTATTATGCCAATTGAGAAACATGTGCCAATTTAAAATATGCTACCTTGGAAAGATGGATTAACAAGAAAAGAATTATTGGCTATTAGAATTTGACAACTTGAACAAAGGTTAAAAGATGTGGAATTAACATTGAAAAGATTAAAAAAAGTAATACTAAGGAATAAGGCTCAATTTGATAAATAGCATCAATTAAAGCGTAGAGCAATTGAAGAAAGTGATTGGATACTTTGTGATAGCAATTTGGATAACTAGCATAGTACTTTGTGAAAGTTTTCAAAACGTTGGTTTGAATTATATGTAGTGGTAAAAATCTATGATAATGCCACATATTTATTGAAAGAGTTAGATGGTACGAGGTTGAAAATATCTATTATTAGAAAGTGAGTGAAGATTTTAAAAAGACAAGATGGAAATATTAATGTAGAAGATTATATTGAATATATCAATGATTTTGAAGAAGATAATTGTATTGAAATGAATAGTGAAAATTATGATGAAAAACTTGATATAGAAAATGAAGAGATGGTGTAATACCAACTATAACATATGATTCATTTGGCGCATACCGGAAGATACACAAGTTCAGCCTCGTACAATCTAACATGTTGTATTGTAATATGTTTATGTGATAAAAATATAAATAAGAATTATTTTTTTATTTAATATTCAATCATCTTGATTCAATAGGAATTCAAGATGTTTAAGAAAGATTTTATGAAAGCCTCTTAGATTTTTTTCTTATTTTAATAGCTAATAGAAAAAAATTAGTTATTAATTTTTCCTTCTAGATTATAAAAATTCTTTTATTACTTTTAAAAAGCCATAAATTGATAAAAATATGATAGAAGAGATAAATAATTGGTATGGTTGATACTAAGGTTAAGTTGAGAATAGGGTCAAGTTTAAAAACCCTTAGGATAGATTGGATTGATATCCAAGGTTGACCATTTATAAAATTGGGTCAAAATCAGACCTCTAGCGACAAAAATGGCCACCAAGGGCAAAATATCAAGTCATTTGAAGATCAGCAATTAGAATTTGAAAACTAGCTTCAAGCTTATTTCAAAGGTATAAGATTTTTTTTTATAGGATTTAAGAAGACTTAGCAATCATTATTCAAAGTCAGGGTTTATATTGGTGATTTGGATTTTATGCAATAAAATTAGAGCTAGTACTCTCAGCTAGTCTGTGCAATTGATATAACAACTAATTTACTTCCTTCCCTCAATTGTATAATTTTTTGGCATAGACTTTGGACTTCTTCCATAAATGTAGGAATAATACTTCCATAGTTGATATTTGTGATGCATGAAATTTCTATCCTAAAAGTGTTGACAAGCTCCTAAAGATCTACAATAGTTACGAATCTATTATCACTTCTGCTAAGTATAGCATACATGATTTTTCCTTCCATCTTGGACAACTTAATAAATCTACTATTCAAATTAGAAGAGGATAATCTACAACCTCTAATATCAAATAAAAATTTCTATAATATTAAACTAGAATGGCTATTGCAAAAGAAAAAAAGAGTAGAGACACTTGAAACAAGACTAGGAACAAAAAAAGCGTTGACAAGACTGAAAAAGGCTTCACTCTTGTCTTTGTATATATTATCTATCTAAGAGCTATATGGCAACGTTTTATAGGACCTTCAACATGTGTCCAATTTGCAAAACATGTGTCAAACTTATAAAACAAGTTTCTTATATGTGTGCCACAAACTTAACTTGTTCCACAAGCTACCAACATGTGTAATACGTGGCTATCTTGTTGGCCAAGTTTCTAACCTATCAATCACCTATAGACATGAATAAAGATAAAATCGTATCTATGAACCTTTTAGAAAGTTTTTTTATAAGATATTATCAAATTAATTTACTTTTATCTACTTCTATCTATCCCTATTACTTAAATAATTATTAGAATAAATCTTATGTCTGTGATATCAAGAATCTTCTATGACCATCTAAAATCCCTTAGAGTCTTTTAGGACCTTCTTGAACCTTTTTAGAATCTACTAGGACCTACTAAAGCCTTCTTGGAACCATTGGAAATCTTCTAGAATTTTTTAGAACCTAGTAGAACCTTCTAAATATTAATGTTGTAGAATTATTATATTTTGTATTCAATTCTATAATATTAATATTATTTAGATAGAATAAAAAGAAAAAATAGAATTTATTATTTATCAAAAATAGATCAAAATTTTGATATTATATTTGTTAGTCTTGTCAAATTATTAGAAACATGATTCTATATAAATATGAAGATTCTAAAAAGTTTAAAACCAAGATTAATAAATTATAGAATTTTTATTAAGTCAAAAAATTTATTTATTTATTTATTTATTTTATATCTAATAAGATGATGTATAAGCTTGAAAAGACTTTACAAATATTGGAATAAGATTCTAGATTTAAAACAATTTGATAGTAAGTTTTATGTTAAAGATTCTTTAATAAAAATATTTTTGTGGCTATATATTATATTTAAGAATCTTTGTAGATCTAATATTCATCTATAAAGCTTCTATGATATTTTACAAAGAAGATATTATTAATCTAACTTAATTCTATAAATTTCTAATAACTTCTATTTTAAAATTATATATACATACATTTATATATACATATATTTATAATTAAATGTGCTTCATTATATTTATTTTTTAAATTTTTAAATTTTATTCATTTTATAAGCTTACTAAAAATCCAAGAAATAAATCAATAGCTATAAATATTTTAAAATTTTATTTAGGAAGAAAAGAAAAAGTAACATGGTAGAATAATATAAAAAATTGATTATTTTTTTGTGATTTATATCAAATTTTTCAAGAAATAATTCTAAAAAAAATTCTTAATTTAGAACAAGTTTTCTCTTTTGTTCTTGTCAAGTCACAATCAATTTAAAAAGCATGTTGTAACAACAAATATTTTTATTTACTCAAATCTTGCAAAATCTGTATAGTTCTATCCAAAACTTGCATCCTTCGCAGACCACGTGTCATGCCAGTGACTTGCCACGCGGGTGATGGAACAACCCGATCTCGGTCCATTCAGCATAGTGGACCCAAACCCTAGAGCAGATGCTAAATGAAGCTAAGCCCTAAGCAGATGCAGCGCACACGCGTTGTTGCCCTCGTACCGTCTTAGTCCATGCTCCGATTGTCGTAGTTCAGCTGGCGGGTGGAGATCCCTCGCGTCGTTTGTCACTCTTGCAGGCGCAGTTGCACGCTTCTCCCATGGCGGACGAGGAAGCTGCAGCGAAACAGAAAGCTCACCACGCGAAACAGAAAGCCGAGGCCGGTGAACCTACCATCTTCGACAAGGTAATTTCCAAGGAAATTCCTTCCAAAATCGTCTATGAGGATGACGATGTGCTCGCGTTCCGTGACATATCGCCGCAAGGTCCCGTGCATATTATCCTCATTCCCAAGGATCGCGACGGCCTCACTCAGCTTTCCAAGGCAGAGGATCGTCACGAGAAGATTCTCGGTCACCTTATGGTGACGGCTGCCAAGGTCGCTCGCCAGGAGAAGCTGGACAAAGGATTCCGTCTGGTTGTCAACGATGGCCCGGAAGGCTGCCAGTCGGTGTATCACATTCATCTGCACCTCATCGGAGGCCGCCAGATGAAGTGGCCTCCCGGCTAATTTCTGTCTCTTGGTTTCTGCAATCGATCTTGAGGTGATCGATTCTGGTACGTAGTCTATGTGCTATCAGGTTGCGTTACTTTTGAACTACTCGGCATCTGGCGTTGTACTGCGATACGCATGGCTGCACCTGATTTGGTTGTTTGATAGCTGATCATGCAGTTTGATGAAGGGTTTCCGATGAAATTGTGTTAGCGATTTGAGAAATGGACGTGGTTTTTTGCAATGCTGGGCCTTGAGCAGATTACAGTTTCTCAAGGTTTTGGTGTATGCATGTATTTAAGTGCTGTGTATCAAAATAAGCTTAACATGCATTTGTATGGTTCACGTAGCTCGATCCCATGCTGTAAAAGAGTGTCTCATGTTGCAAGGATTACCTTGTCTGATTTGAATGTGGCAATATTTACTACGTGCAATTCAGTTTGAGCTGTTTTGTGAAGTCCATTGATCTCGGGTTCGAGTGCATACTGTAGGGATGTTGATACTTCAGAATTAGTACCTGAATCAACTTTTATACTTGTTGCCCTTGGAGTGCATCTTCTTTGAGTATGAACTTCCGTTGATTTCCTCGCTCCAGAGGTTGAAGGAACAGATTTTGCGTATGAATTGACTAAATTTTCTTAGTATCCAAATAGTAGGAATTTCAGATGATCTATATCCACTATTGAAATGTTTGGAAGTCAATCCAACATAATATGGTAGCCTTGTAATAAAGTTCTAACAGAATTTTCGAGTGTTATCTGGCAGTCTTTTAAAGAGATTGCGCTGCTTTCATCGTTGTAGATACTGCGTCTATTGGTGAGCTGTGTCTTTTTTTAACCGTGACCACGTTATTTCAGTGCGCACGTGTATTATCTTTTGTTTTTCAGCAATGCAGTACTTCATAGCCAATGTTATGACACTATTCAATTTAGGGTAAGTTCATAGGAATACTCTGCTTTTAATTAAATTTCCGGTAGCAGAACCCGTCATAAGCTCCAACCGGAAGATGATATGCACCAGACGACGTTCAGATCCGGAACGATTCAGGTACTTGAATCTGAATTTCGCAGGGTAAAGATCATAGGAATACCGGCCTATTCTATGCTTTCATATTCTCAATCTTGCACCATGTTAGTTGAATTTAAGACGTCTTTCCGTCTTTTTGCGATCAGTTTTTCTGTAGATTTCGATCCTCAACACAGAAAATCAAATAGCTCAACTCAAATTTGCCATGAAGCGAATCTTTTATTGAGCACCCTAGTTTATTTAACTGCTGCAAGCCCTAGTCTTTCAAGGTTTTGAACGTCGTGCCTGTGGCTCTTTTTGATACATTCACCAGCTTACAGATTTTCATGTTTCGTTTGAGTCCAGGACCCTTCTTCTATACAGGGGTGCTGTGATGCGAAAACGCTGTTAAAAGTGCAACATTCATGATCCTTCGTATGATCGTGTATTCAGCATTGAAATGCTGGAACAACGTATTTAGTACACCCCACATCTTCAAAACTTTTGTGATACTTCCGAACTTTCCCCTCTCCTATCCGAATTTCCACGTTCAGCATTGTGCTCGACTGCGGAGATCGATTTCTTACAGCCCTTAGTTTGACTATGTTGTAATTGCTGGTCTAGATATCATCGCCACACATGTTATCTGTGAGGTGGGTTGTGTAGGTTGCCCATTTTTCAAGGCTGCAGGTGGTGTTGTCAAGTCACAATTGGATTCACTCCTGCCCATTGTTCGCTTTTCTGTTTCTAGACGTAAGTCAGCATCAACTGTGGGGTAGCTTCGGGGAGTGGAGTTGTTTCTCATCTTCGTAGGCCTAGGCACCAGTGTATCAGAGTGCTGGTGGAGTTACAGTTATTCAAGCTCACACAGAGCGAACGTTGGTTGCAGGGAAGGTCGAGTTCATGCACACAAAAAACATGATCTGATCGCACACTCGAGCACCGCTGACGGACTGCCATGCACTCATGGCACTAACTAAATAGGGGCGTCAGGGTAGATTTTTTTGTAGAGAAAAGAGAAGACAATTGGAGAATGTATCTTGTTAGGGGATAGAAGGAAGATTTGCTAATTTGGAGGAGAATTCATCTTATAGCATTGTGGGGGTATGAGGTCCATCTGGTTTACTTTGTCCTCTTGTACTAAAAAAATAGGTTGTATAAAAACCTGCTATTGGAGGTATACATGTGTATTGCTTGCTTTGTAGGCAATTGTCATCTATGGTGCATTAGAGTTTAACCCATTTTTTTTTTTTTGTAAAATTTACATTTTTCGAGTTTTCATGGTTCTGTGACTTAGTTTTCCATATTAGATTGTAGAGACCATTGTTTGTGGGGTGTTGATCTTACTTTCATCTGTTGGTTGTTGATTAGCTAATCTACACATTCTTAGAACATTATACTTAGAGCTTTTTCTTATTTTGCATGCTTACAAATGAAATAGTGAAGCAAGGTGAAGACGGCTTTATTTAGGATAAAGTGTTGAAAAGATGGGCTTAAATTTTAAAAGTTATTATTGACACCATTTGCTTTTTTGAATAGTGGAGAAATTTTTTACAAGTAGAGTGAAGAATTCAATTGTTACTTGTATTGTTATTTGATACTACTTGTGAAGTGTATAAAGACTTTGTTCTAAATTGTGCTTTTGACAACTGTAATGTTTCTATGGTGGTGAAAATGAAGGATTTTGTAGTTCAAGTGTACAAAGAGGTGAATGAATTGGTAAGTCTAATACAATATATATTTCCTTTGTGGTCAACCATTAACATATTTGTTTAATAAAACATAGAAATAATAAGAATAATTTCAACTCATATTATATCTTGTATTATAAATTATCATGCATTTATGTATTTGAGATATTTTTAGAATAAAAAATTATATTTAATTTTTTTAAATTTAATTTTAGATAAATCAATAAGTTTTTAATCAAGTTTAACTTATATTTGAACTTAAATCATAGAATTAGTCAATGAAAGCAATCAATTAAGGTTTATTAAAACACTCTTCATGTGACTTATATTTTTTAATTTTGATTAATTTTAATTAATAGAATTTTATCTTAAATAGTTGAAATAAAATTGCAAATTTTTTTTGATTAAAATATGAAATTTTTAGTGTGTAGTGTACAATAATAAATAAATAAATACATATCTTACAATGGACCTTTTATTATGAAGTTATGTGAACATTAAAATTACAAAAAAAAAAATTTAAAAAATATTAAATGTTTTTAAATATAAAAATCAATATCTTATAGTCTATATAATAAAATCAACACAATCAACTCTGAATCCACTTTAATTTTAATATTAGACATTAAATTATATGAATAAATTTGTTATTAAATGTAACAATTGTATTTTGGAATATGACTCAAAATGTTAAGCAATTATTTATTAACATTTTAACAACTAGAAAATAATTGGAATGGATACTAAATTGTACAACCAATTAAAAAGACAATGAAGAAAATCAACACTATTTAAGATAAATTATAATAAAACAAAACAATGACATTGATAAGTAAATATATATTTTTAGTATAAAAATCTATTAAGAGTTTTTCTTGCAAGGAAATTATATGTATGTTATACAATATTTACTTATATTATATATTAACAAGTCAAAAGATTAAAAAATACCAAATCACAATAAGAACCATGTGGTTGATTGTATAATTTAGCATGCTACAAAACTTCATTTTGTTTATCGATAATATTATAATAATCATAATAATCATAATAGAAATAGCTTCCTAAGTTCATTAAGAGTCTGAAACTTCAAAAGTTTACAATTGATACATGTGATATTTAAAGAAGATCCCATGATTTTATATTTATTACATACAGTTAAATAAATTATTTCTAAACATAACATTTGTCACTTGTATTTTAAAAGATATTAAAAGATATTTTTCAGTTGTTATAATGTTACATTACTACAGAAATTAATTTTGATTTATCAAGATTATTTTTAAATCTAATTTAAAATTTTACCATTACCAAAGCATGCTGTTGTATTAAGTGCATGATACCACAACCAAATAGTGTAATTTTAGTTTCAATGGAAGTTATATTAAATTTGTGTATTTAATGCCAACCCATGAAATTTATATGATTTGAGTTGTGCAAATCAATAAAATAAACACCCTTCATTTGTAACAATAATTAATTTGTATTAACCTTTAACTTTTAGAAATGCAAAGGAAAATTATATTTTATAGCTATTTAATTGAGTAATCAGTTAGTAAAATATTTTATCTTCAAAAACATTCTTCCTAAATATAATGTAAAGCATAACCACATTGTTTTAGATTGCTTTTTTATTTTGAGATTATATAAAAATACACATACATACATCTAAATCAAATTATTATTAATACTTTGACTCCAAATTCCTTCTACATCTTGCATCAATTCACATGTATTGTAGAAAAAAAGCCAATTGGTTGTTTTTATTATTATTATTATTATCATCATCACTTTCATTGTCAATGGTATCTTAGGATGAAGGTAGTGCATCTACCAAATATATATATACATATATATATGTTTCTCCTGTAACAAAAAAATTTCAATATTTTTGAAGCACCTGGAAAAGAAGAAAATTTTGAAGAGTGAATTGCTACACAACAGAAATTATGACAGTAACACACACAAAATTCAGCAGGAATTGGAACCCATTGTCTTGAGTTTATTTTAGCAAACCAAAATATAACAACTTGGGTCATGCCCCCAATAGTTTACATACACACATTATGTGGGAGGAACATCTTGAAGCTCACATCCAATACCTTGCAAGAGCTGGAACAATGTTAATGGCTTAAATTCTCCATGCATTACATGGGGACTCTTCTCTCACAACCAGACTTGTGTGCAGGGCCAGCTCAGCATGCCAGCGTGGCAGTGTGAAAAGGGCAGACAGAGTGGGGTGGGGGCCAAAGCTTACAGCATGCCATTCACTTGCAAGAGGGGGATCAAGTGTGTAAGTAGTGAGTTGTACTCACTAGACAGGAGAAGAGGCAAAGAAAGCATGAGTGCCTCATCCTTGTTGCCAGCTCACCCAATTTATCTCCACGTGTGCAACCCCCAAAGTGATTTTTACATGCCCTTGATTTCTGACGTACCCATGCTCCTCTCATGAACAAACCATGGCCCCTCCCGCCCCTTGTGCTGCCCGTTGAGAGAAACAAAAAGTGAACAGACACAAATTAGGGTTTTGTGGTTCTGCAGATTTGGGGTTACAACAATGAGAAATCAAAATATAAAATAATCGCAATCTTTGTTTCTGTGTATAGCTAGTCATTGACTCTAATATAAAATGCATTTCTGCATAATGATATGATTGTAATTTTTTGGTATTTTGAAAATAAATGAAATCACTGAATAAAGTTATAAATCTCTCACAATTACTTTTTTTTACTAGTTATTTCGACTTTAGCATTTTTAAACCAAAAGGTTAGTCTGTTGTAGATTTGAAAGAGCTTAAAACTTGTTGTATGGATATTCTAATTTTTCATAACTTAAACATATAGAGCCATCTTTTTGAATAGTATTAATATATGTATTTTATTTAAGTAATTACTTGCAATCAGTTTTTTTTTTTTTGGACATATATGTGAATAGAGTAATTAAGAGGGTTTTCTAAAAGGCCTTGATGTCTTAGTCTTATGATATCTATGGTGCTACAACCTATATGGAACTAATACACCTAATTTTATATTAACTAATAATGATGCTATTTTTATGATATATTATAATTATAAATTTTTGACTTTACCATAGGTTTAAAAGTACCCAATTAGTTTAGGAACTTAAAATATTTAAAAACCTTGCTTTAACACTCCATAATCCCTTCCATAAGTTGATAAAATATTATCTTTGTGAAAACTAAAAATCTGCTCTAAAACTTCCCAATAAACTTTAAATAAATTCTATGAATATTTCAATATCTCTAGCATAATTCTTTCAAAAATAGGATACTTTTCTAAATTTTGGTAATTTTTAATTATAATATTAATAAATAAGACCAATTAAAACTTCTAAAAAATATTTTAGAAAGATTACTATAGCTTTTCAAATATTTATTCTACCAAATAAATATCACTTATAATATTTTAAGACTCATGTAATTTTAAAAAAAAAAAAAAAAAAAAAAAACATACACACATATATATCAAATTTGGTCTTAAGAACCAAAAAAGAAAAAAGAAAAAAGAGTAATATTAGTCATTTTTAGTACAATCAATTTAGACTAATAGAGAAAAAAATAAGTGTGGATAATTTTTTTCTTTTTTTCTTTTTCTTTTTGATAATTTAAAAGTCAACCAAATATATATATATATATATATATATATAAACTTTTAATTACAATTACACTTAGATATATATATATATTTAGTATATATATATATATATATATATATATAAACTTTTAATTACAATTACTATTATTAACTTAGATATTTAACTTATTATAAATTAATATTTTAGTATAAAATATAGCACTATAATCTATTATTTAATGTACAAACTTAATTCAAAAAAGTGAGTAATTAGAAACTAGACAAACTAGTATTTATCAACACAAAGCATATGAATATTAAAAAGAAAAGATATATAAACAAGTAGGAGATGCTAGCTTTGATTTATGACTAACTCTCTTTTACACTAATAAGCTACTATAATTGATGGAACTTGCAAGGTGATCTCTCTTCCTTATAAAGACTATTTATTTTTATTTATTCTTCTAAGAAACAAGTCTTATTAAATTTCAACTAGTAAAAAAATATTTTAATATCTCCTCTTAATTACATAGATAAACTTTGTGTAGCAACTTCTAAAAAGTTGGTTGAATTTTTTATTAGAAATTTAAATTTATCTTATAAATTATATATATATATATATATATATATATATATATAGTATTAATAGAAATATTGAGCTTAAATTATCACATATTATGTGAATTTTAGCTCAATATTATGTAACAATTATTGAGCTTGATATTCTAGAACATATAAATATATATATCAATATTGAGAAAATAGTCTTTAAAATCAAATTTACAAATCAACACAAATTTTAATTTTAAAATTAAAAAGAAAATTTCTTACGACATACTTTAATAAAATTTATTAAAAATAAAATTAGAGCCACTAAAATTGTTGATTTAATAGCTCAATAATTAAAATATTCAATTTCAAATCAATGGTTTGTTGTTGATAATATGTAACATCTTTTTTTTTAGTCTAAGATAAGAATATTTAAATTAAATATCCAATAATTATTATTTTTTAGAATATTGTGTAATATCAAAAATATATTGTAACAAAGACACACTTTTATAGGCTTTGCAAAAAATTAAGTGTCATATTAACATGAAATTCTTAAGATTCTTGTGATAAAAAAAAGATTATAAGAACCTTCTAAATAATTTTTTATTTAAAATTAAATCTACAAAAATATGTATATTTTTTATAGATCTTATAATTGATTAAATTTATTTTTAATTATTGAAAAAAAATTCAATAAAAAATAATAAGATAAAATCTTTTTTTGCATCTATTTATTATAAAATCATATCTAATATATAATTAAATATAATTTATTTTAAAAAAATAGATTTAAGTAATTGTGATGATATAAATAAGAATTATAATAAAAAATATTTATAAACATTGGAATGTTGCTTTTATATCTTTATTCCACTTTATTTTATATTAACAAATTTACTATACAAATAAAACAAAAATTGAAAGAAAAATTGTAAATATCTAATAGCAGTTTGTAAATTCTAAAAAGTATTAAATATCATGTACACTTCTTAGAATGAACAAATTTGTAATAGTTTGTATCTTTTTAGTATCTATAAATTAGTATTTAAAATTATATTTATCTATTTTTATTTCAACTTATAATTATATATCACTAAATTTTAGTATAATAAGATAAAAAAAATTATGTTCTTTTATGTCTAAATGACAAACAACAAAGATATTTAAAAATTAACAAAATATATAATTTATCAAATATTAAAAAGTAATTACTGTACTTAAAAGTTCAAAAAATATGACATTATATTTAAAATGGCCAAACATAATTTGAAACACAATCTTTTCTTTATTTTTTTATAATATATATTAGACTATAGATCTTTTGTAGATTTATTTTAATATAAATCTTAGCCTCACCTACTTAATCAAAAAGTTTTAATATTGAAGGTAAAAAATTAATGAATTTAAATGCTTAATTAGTTAGGACTTTAATAATTTATACACTTTAAAGGATCCATCTTTTTTCTTTACAATACAAATTAGTACACCTATAGGAGATATTTTAATATCAAATAAAATTATTTGCACGATTTTTATTATTGCATTCTATAATAGTAATAAGAATAAGTTATAAATTGATGCAAATAATAGTTTAGGTATTTTTTGAAGATCAATTAAGCAATTATAAGATAAATCTTAAGCAAAATATTGATATTTTTTGTCAATTTTATGTTGAAATTTCTTGTATTGCTTCAAGATTTTGATATAACATCTACTTAAATAATAATAAGATAGTACATATATGACAAAAAGGTCTCTTTTTATTTGCAACTTGAATAAATATTACTATTTTAAGATAAAATATTTATTTCTTATAAGAATAAAAATATTTTATTTTTAAAGATATTTTCAATTTTAAGAAATAAAAATATTTTCAATTTTAAGAAATAAATATTATTTTTTTAAGATATTTAATATTTTTAAAGACCATATTCTTCTAACCAAGACAGATCCATGATAATATAACTACTAGGTAAAACAATAAAAATTAGACATCCATAATTGTTATATATATTATTTAGATTTTTTTATACTGAATTTATTTTATAAAGTGAATAATGTCTTTATTTATTTTTTGAAATATAGATTCTAAATTCTTAAAAGAATAAAAGTAGAAATTATGAAATTTATAGGTCTTAAAAGTATTTACAAGAAAAATAAAGTAAAATTTTTAAAAGATAATATATGTGCTTTATAAAATAATATTGTATTAAACTTTTAATTAAATAATTTCTATTATAACTAAAAAAATAATTTAATATATTATTTTTTTAGGATTAAATTTTTTTAAACTAATATTGATAATATTTTTTGCTTCTTCATAATATAAGCACAATCACTATTGCAAATGTTCAATTATTTTTTCTATCATACAAGGATTAAATTAGATAGCAATAATTTATCTATCTTTATATATATTTAATTATAAATTTTTATTGATAGAAATATTTGATATAAAAATATAAAATTATTAAGTTATTGTTATTACATTTTATTATAAAAAATTAAAAAATTAATCTTTACAATTTATATCAAAATCAATTTCTTGACTTAATATTAAAAGACAAAGCAAGTTATTTTAAAAAAAATCTTTACATTATATTGTAATGCATAAAGAAATTCTTTCATATGAGCAAGATTATATTGCTTCACATTAATTTCTAGTATTTAAAATTTTTATGTCATATGCAAATACTAACAAAAAAAATTTAATATAAAATCTAAATTTTATTAATTGATATAAATATTATATTATGTTTATTATATGTAGATTAAAATTTTGCTAAAAATACATTGAAGTTTTTCAATATAAAATCTTACTTTCAAAAAATAATAAGAATATATATATATATATATATATATATATATATATATTAAAGAAAGATTAAATAAACTTGACTTGAGATACTTAGATCAATCAACTAAGAGGTTGGAGCTTAATGACAAGTTATACTTTGTCAATGAATCTTTAAAATTTAGAATTAATAATGTAAATTTTTACTAAAAGAGCAACTCTTGGTTCTTTTGTAGATACATCTATGTTTTTATGAGCCACATGAAATAGTACAATTGTTGAAGAAATCCTTACCATCTTTGTATCTTCTTCATTGAACATTGTATCAATTTTATTTACGTCTTTAACTAACATATATATATATATTTCTTCTTCTTCTTCTTCTTCTTCATCTTCTTTCTTGTTATATTCTTTTTTACTATTATTGATGATTGTTGTTTAATTTGAATAAATATCATCAAAAATAACAAAACTATTTTTGTTGTATTTGCATGATTTTTAGATAGGTTCTATGTAAGCTTGCTTATGTTAATCATATGCCATTGCATAAAATATTTCAAATTATTTTGGCATCACTTTATATTAAAAACTTTTTTCACGTCAAATTTTTAATTGTTATCTATTTTAATAAGAAGTTCTTGTAATTACTTTTTTCTATGCATATTAATTGACTAATGAGATTTAGCAAAAAAAACATAAAAGAAATAAGATAAATCTTTATTTTATTTTTATAATTTTAACTATATTAAATTTTTCTAAAATAGCAAATGGTCTAAACTTTTAATAAACCAATTTGTGACAAGGCTAATTAGACTTGATAATATACCAAAATAAACAAACTTTATGATTAACTTTAAATTGATACTTTTCTTTTCTAAATTATTCTATACTAATTTTTTTCTTATTTTAAAGTATTTTTTAATTTTAAATATTTAAAATATTAATAATTTAAAATATTTAATAAATATTAAAATTAATAAATATTAGTATTAATGGTTTTAATTTTTATTAATTTATTTTCTTATACAAAAATATAATTTTTATAAAATATCAATATTTTATATGATTAATTTAACTATAATAAAATAATAAAATAATAAAATAAAATAAACTTATTTTTTTATATCCAATAAAAATAAAATATAAGTTTTAATTTTATTATAAAATTAAAAAGTATAATCTATTATAATTGTACTATTGGATATATTATCAAAATTGATTGATTATATTATTAAATTTTATATTTTCTATAGATCTTGATAAATTAATTAAATAATTTTTATATTGAAGATGAAAGATAGTAGCTATTTATAACTTATTTATTTAATCTATTATATTTTTATATATTTATAGTGAGCTATTTTTTTCTTTAAAAATAAACCTATAAATTTCTAAAAAATATATATATATCAAATTAAAATCTTTATAATATTTTTATTAAGATTTTTTTTAAAAGTAATTTTTTTTTTCTATAATAGATATTGAATTGGCTTAAATATTAATTGATGTTAAAAACATGTATCTAAATTTTTTAGATTTGATATTATTAAAAAAATAAAAAATAAGAAAAATTAAAATAGTTATAAGATAAAAAAGAAATAAAATAGCTATTGTTAAATATAAAAAAATTAGAAAGTTTGTCAAGGATATGAAAGACAAATAACAAAAGTATCAAAATACTCTTATGTCTCTCAAAAAGAATAAAGAATCACTCAAAGATGGCATAATATTAAATTAGAATGACTATTGCCAAAGACAAAAAGAGTAGAGACTCTTGAAACAAGACTAAAAACAAGAAAGGTATTGACAAGAGTGAAAAAGGCTTCACTCTTGTCTCTATATATACTATCTACTTAAGAACTATGTGGCGACATTTTATAGGACCTCTACTACATGTTCAATTTGCAAGACACGTGTCAAACTTATAAGATAAGTTTCTTATATGGGTACCATATAATTAACTTGTTCCACAAGCTACCAACATATGCAACACATGGCTAACTTATTGACTAAGTTTTCAACCTATCAATCACCTATAGACATGAATAAAGATAAAATCATGTCTATGAAGCTTCAAGGAAGCTTTTCTATAAGATATTATCAAATTAATCTATATATATCTACTTCTATCTATCCATATTATCTAGATAACTATTAAATTAAATCTCATGTTTGTAACATTATCCCCTTTTTTAAGGATGAGTTCCATAAGGAGCTGTGATTGCATATTGAAAAAATCCATGATATGCCAAATTATATTTGTCACATATTCTGATCTTTGTTTCTTTCAAAGATAGCTGATAGGTCCTCTTAACTATCAATAGTGTCCCATATCAAGGTGGGAGGACTACCTTGATATTTGATCATTGTTGAGGCTTTCATAACTTTGTTTAAAGAAAATATTTGAAACACCATCAAAAAAAATTCTTACTTCTAGAAGTATCATCAAACACCAAGAATTTTTCCAAGATTGTTATATCAAGCACATTGTATCTTGCCATCAATTCTAAGAAGAACATATTATTCTTGAGGATCTTCATCTCTATTTTGTCATCTTGAAGGTTGTGATAGTCATAATGTCTTATTTGATAAGTTAGCAAATAATAGCTTTTGAGCTAAATTTGCTAGTTGTTGATTCTATATTTTTATAGCGCTAAGAATCCAAAGAAATAACAAACAATGATATAAGATATCTCCATTGAACTTGCTTTACTTTATAATAGAAGTTTTCTTCATTTTAATTTTGATCAATGTTATTGATAAAATATATTGACTTTGATTGATATATTTGCTAGATTCTTTGATGGCTCCCATGTGTTTTTATTAATATCATATCCATGCTAATGTACAAGATATTTCAATCTATTTTGGAGCCATTTTAAATCTAAGACTTCTTCTATTTTAAATTCTTCATTATTATCCATTTTTATAGGAGGCAATGGCATTTTTCTTGTTCTTTGTATATCTGCTATCTTATATGGCTCAAGTAAAGACATATAGAATGCAAAATGAATCTTCATAAAATCCGGTAGATGTAATTGATAAGCAATTAGATTGACTTATTTACAAATCAAAAATAATCTAAGTCTACAATAATTTAACTTATCACAAGGACAAATAGTCTTGACATTTTGATAAAATAGCCATATTTTATCACTAATGTGGAATTGAGATTATTTCTTATAATAGATATTTATATTGATCTTTTATCATTCTTGAGCTTCTTTTAATTGTGCCTTCATTGTTATATGTAGCTCTAACAATCAATTTGCTAAGTCTTTTGCCATAAGATTATCAACTTTTGAGAAGTCAAAAGTATGAAGTTGTAGATGATAATCATAATTGGCAAAAAAAGATATTTTTTGAATTAAAGAATATATCAAATTATTATAAAAAAACTCTATTAATGGTAAAAAAAAAAATTTAATCATTTTGATAATAATTGATGGTATAATTCAAATATTGCTCCAAAATTTGATTTACTTGTTCCATTTGTCTATCACTTTGAGGATAAAAGACTAAAGATAATTTTATATCTATCTTCAATATCTTAAAAAGAGTTTTTCAAAATTTTGATACAAATTGTATTCCTCTATTTGATGTAATATTCCTTGGTAATCTATAATAGTGACAGATATTGTTAAGGAAGAATTTAGTTATTTTTTTCACTTGTGATAAATTTTGTACATAGTACAAAATGTATCATCTTAGTAAAATAATCTACAATCACAAATATAGAATCATATAAACTTGAAATTGATAGATCTATGATAAAATCTATAGAGATAGAAGACCACGGTTGTTCTGATATAGATAATGATTAGAGAAGCCCATAAGATTGATGACAAGGAATTTTTGATCTTAAACAAACATCACATGACTATACAAACTCTTTAATTGCCTTTCACATTTGAAGCCACCAAAAATCTCTTGATATTAGTTTCAAAGTCTTGTTATATCCAAAATGTCTTGTTATAAGGAAATTGTAATAAGCTTCAAAAACACGTAGTCATGTTTCACTTTCTAAAATATATATCTCTTAAAATAGAATAGATTATTTTTAAATTTGAACTTAGAAATATCATGAGATTTAAATAAATTATTTTTAATATCATAAAGAAGAAGATCTGAAGAGATACTTGATTTGACTTGCTTAAAAAAATTTGAATTAATAGTCAATGTCGATTTCATTGTTTAAAGATGAAATTATTCTAATTTCAATAAGATCATGCTTTCTTGATTAAAAGCTACATTTTTTTCTTTTGGTACAAGACAAAAACATCTAGAAAGCATATTGGACAAATTTTATTATTTTTTTGGCCGATAAGTGATAATAAATTTGAATCTTGATAAAAATATGCTCCAATAAGTCTAGCAACAATTCAAAATGCTTCTTGATATAAAATACTTAAGATTCTTATCATCCATATATACAGTGATAAGATTGGAAGTGCCTTCCAAATAATGATGCCATTCTTGAAAAGAATCCATGATTGTAAGAAGTTATTTGTTATAAATCTTATGATTAATTTCGGATGTTGAAAATTTTTTTGAATAAAAAACTATTAGATGAAGTTTGTTATTTGCTTCCATTTATAATAATATTATATTTTAGACAAAATCTAATGTATTTGTTTCCATAAAAGATATTTTGAAAAAATTGATGTGATATAAAATTGATACAGAAGTAAAAATTATCTTCAAAGTTCTAAATGATGTTTCTATTTTCTTACTTCACTCAAATTTTTTTTTACAAGTTAAGTGTATTAATAGAGCTGCAATTTGAAAAAAAATTCTTCATGAAGATGTAATAATAATTGACAAATCCTAAAAAATATTGCACATCTTTTACTATTCTTAAAATTTTTCAGTCAATAATTCTTTGAAGTTTCTTAGGATCCATCATTAGACCGTTATTAAAAATAATGTATTCTAAAAAATCAATTTAAGTGATCTGAAATATACACTTTTTTATTTTAGCATATAATCTTATATCTCTAAGTTTTTATAATATATGACAAATATAAAGTTTATATTTTTTTTATATTTTTAAAATAGATCATAATATTATTTAGATAACAGATAATAAAATCATCAAAAAATTCATAAAAAATATCACTTATAAGATATTGAAAAGCAAGTTGTGCATTTATAAGGCCAAAAGGTATGATATTATTTTAAATTATCTATACCTATCAAAGATATAAGAATATAAAATAAAAGATTCAAACTAGGACAAGGTTTCAAGAAGAAATCAACAAAAGTTTGAATTATCTAAATGACTACATAAACAACATCAAGAAAGGTGAGCTAGAATTCTAAGAGATGCATTGTTGAAATTGAAGAATTCTTTAGCCTTGACTTCCATATATATATCCATATCTAAGAAGCTTCTTGAGTGGCTTCTATCAAATTAAGAAGCTTCTTCAGCATCTTCCATCAAACTAAGAAGCTTTTTGAGTAGCTTCTACCAATTGCAAAGCTTCTTGAGCTCTTTCTAACAACTTGGAAGCTTTTTGAGCTCCTTTCACTAACTATGAAGCTTCTTGAGCTACTTTCACCAACTAAAAAGCTTCTCAACCCACTTTCACTAACTAAAAAATCTTTAGAAGGTTTTGTGAACTTTCAAAGTATTTGTCTCTAATATTATTCCTTTATCTAGTAGCGAGTTTTAAGAGAAGTTCATACTTTTTGAAATCATTCTATATATATAGAAAGTTTAGAATATACTATATTAATAAAATTATATATTTTATTATCTATTCTTACTTAATAGGTTTAATTTTTTGTTAATAGATGTTTGGTATTGCAATAGATGCTTTGCAAATCCTTTAGCTGCTAGATTGTTGTTTTTTGGCATATCCCATAAATCAAGCTTTAGATGATATCTATAGTTGAAATAAAATAATATTTGTTGAATTAAAACATGAACAATATTATTATATATAAATTCCACTAATGGTAGATATGAGATCCAATCATCTTATTAATAATTGATGCTGTATTATAAATATTGCTCCAAAACTTGATTAATTTATTTTGTTTGGCCATCAATTTGAAGGTGGAAAGCCAAAGAAAGTTTAATGTCTACCTTCAATATTTCAATAAGATATTTCTAAAACTTAAATATAAATTGGAATCCTCAATTAGATATAATATTATCTGATAGGCCATGATATCAATATATATTGTCAAAAAAGAGCCTTGCTATTTCTATACTAGAAACAATCTTTTTATAAAAAAAAATGGGCCATCTTTGTAAATTAATCAACCACCACAAAGATGATGTCTAATAAATTGGACGGTAGTAGGTCTATAATGAAATCCATTAAGATAGAAGATTATAACCATCTTAAAACAAATAAAGGCTATAAGAATTCACAAGGGCGATGTTGAAGATTTTTGAAGCTTGAATAAATATCACAAGAGAATACAAAGTCCTTCATAGCCTTTTACATTTGAGGCCAATAAAAATCTCAAGAAATAAATTCCAAGGTCTTGTTATTTTTTAAATAATCCACAATTGGAAAGTTATGGCAAAATTGAAGAACATGCAATCATGTGGGTCTTTTTGAAATATACAAATTATCTTTAAAATATAAAAGATTTTTCTCACGCTTGAATTTGTCACCATTTTCATTAAGGCTATACTTGATATCAAGGGCTAAAGTATCATTAGTAGTTGCAGCATGCACCTCATTGAAAAAACAAGAATTAATAGGTACTGATGTAATAGTGGTGCAAAGGCAAAATTGCTCCAACTTTGATAAAGTTGCATATTATTGATTAAACATTGCCTCTCTTGTCTTTGGTACAACATATGATTTTTTTGATAAAGCATCAGACAATCCTTATTGCTTTTCAAGTCAATAAATGATAATAAAATTAAATCAAAATAATAATATATTCTATTAAGTTTGACAGTAATTAAGAACCTCAATTGATATAAAGTATTTCAAATCCTTATGATCTATACATACAATCACAAGATATATTACTCTTTTAAAAAAATAATACCATTTTAAAAAAAAATCCATAATAGCAAGAAGTTTTTATTGTAGATTTTTTAATTAATTTTAGTAATAAAAATCTTTTGAAAATAAAATACAATAGGATGGAATTTATTATCTATATCCAATTGTAAAAGTATAGCTCCTAGTGCAAAATTTGAAGCATTTGTCTCTATATAAAATACTTTTATAAAATCTAAATGTACTAAGATTGGAACTATAGTGAACGTTGTTTTAAGATCTTAGAATGCCTTCTCCACTTGAGGCCTCTATTCTAACTTATCTTTGCATGTCAATTGAATAAGAGAGGCGACAACTTATGAATAATTTTTGATAAAGATCTAATAGAAATTAGCAAATCTAAAAAATCATTGTACATCTCTTATAATCTTTAGAATGGCCTATTACATAACTACCTCCACCTTCTTGAGATCCATCATCAAATCTTCAATAGATATGATGTATCTCAAAAATTCTATCTTTAATAGATGAAATATATTTTTCTCTGATTTGGCATACAAACCTACATCTTATAGCTTTTATAATATCAACTTTATATGCTCCTTGTATTTTTCCAATTTTTTTGAATAGATTAAGATATCATTAAGATAAATTACTATAAACTTATCTAGGTGCTCTTGAAAGATGTCATTCATTAGATACTAAAAGATAGTGAGTGCATTTATTAATCCAAAGGACATGATATTATATTCAAAATATCCATACCTTATCCAAAATATGGTCTTCTATTTATCTCTCTCCTTGATCTGTACTAAATTATATGCTTCAAAAAGATCTATTTTAGTATAGATCTTGGCTTAGCTAAGTTGTTCCAAAAGTCCTGAGATTAACAATAGTAGATAACAATTCTTCACTATTATCTGATTTAATCCTTGATAATTAATGGACATATGCAAGGAACCATCTTAATTCTTCACAAAGAGTATAGGTGTATTTATTAGAGACTTTGAATTCTTGATGAAGTTCTTTGCAAGGTTTTTATCAATATAATCTTTCAATATCAAAAGCTTGTTCTAAGAAAGGTTACAAATTGGGCCAAAAGATGGTTGCATTCCTTTCTAAAGATCTATGGTACAATTGTATAGTTGATGTTTTGATAATATATCAATATTTTTTTAAAAAAATATATCTTAAAATTTGTAATATTACTTTAAAATACTTACCAATAAAGTCATATCTTCTTTAATTGGAATTACATAAATAACAAATGGTATATCTTCTTTTATTGATTTTATAAAAGTCCTTTCTTCAATAAATAAAGGTTTATCAACTTATAGCTTTTTACAAAGTTTTCTTACAAGGATTTCTATTGAAAATGTCATTCTTTGCAACCTCCAATCTATAGAAGGATTATACTTTTCTAACTAAAAAAATCTAAGAATAATAAGATTTGAAGGAGTCCTAATAACATTAAACTTTATTTGGCTACTATAATCTTCAAATAATACTTCTATAGGTGTTATTTTATGAATGACACTACCAAAGGATAAGGATTATTTATCTATTATCTTTGTATGAATAGGTTTAGATTTTTGTATTAGAAGAATTTTATGAAATTTAATAAATACTTCATCTAAAAAACAAGTGGACGCCTTTGAATCCAATAAAATGATTGCTTGAAGCTTTTAAGAGCAAAAATATAAAAGAATTATAAAGCAACGAGCAAGTTGAATTAGAAAAAATGAACCTAAATAGTTTTGAAATGTTGAATTATCCAACTGTATAGTTTCTACTATGATTGAACATTTTTGTTTTTTTAAACAATTGCACTTCTGATTTTGGTAATGCATCAATTTTATCTCTTTAGACAATTGCCAACCTTATAGCCTTCATTGCTACAATACAAGTATAGATCTTCTTCTATCTAATGCTTTTTTTTTTATAGATTAAAAAGTTTAAAATATATTATAATAAATTGAATATCTTTTATTTTAAATATGAATTTAGAATATTTATTAATATAACAAGAGTGTGTCAAATTACATGTTGTCTTATTGAAATTTATAAATGCTAATCTTATTGACCTTGGAATAGTCCATTATCACATTTCATAGTTTAGCTGATGGCTTCATTTAACAATTGTGGATTTGAAAGTAATAATAACAAATCCATTACATTATCTTTTAATTCCGGATAGGATTGATTCATCAAGGCTTTTTTGTTCCAATTGATGTCACAAACTAATTATCTAAAATTGGATGTATAGATTAATGTAGAGTGCACTTCTTATTGCAATGCTTGGATTTTAGCTATTGTCCAATGAACATTATCCTGTTCTCTAAATGCTTCCATAAAACTTCAAAGTTGCTTAAAATTAATAATCTCTTTTCAAACAAAGGAGCAAACTATGATAATGCTTGTCTTATAAGCAAGGTACCAATAAGACCAACTTACGATTCTTTTGTTGGATAAATATCAAGTTGTAAAACCATTATCAATTGAATTTGGTTGACAAATCCTCAAAACTTTGAACATGTATCATCATATTTCTTTAAAAGATTAATTCAAAGTTCTTTATATTGTTAAATAAGCAGGTTTCTTTGGCACAATATAGATAGTACTACATCCTTAAGCACAAAAGTTGAAGTTGGATGCAGTTTAGATTGTGGTACTTCAAATGTTGTATTGTTATAAAATTTTATAACAATCCCTTCAATCTCCATAATCCTATCACATAAAGTAATAAGAGCATTTATAATGGCATCTAACTTGGAGTCAAAAGATTTGGTCATATTAATGTCCTGGCTTCCAATTATTTTAAAAGAAAAAATAAATGAATCTGTAAAAAGATAATATCAATTTAGAAGATGATAATCTGTAATCTCTAAGATGCTTTAAATCTTTCAAAGAGAGGAGTGGTCTACTCTCTCACAAAAAGAATAAAGCTCTAATATTATAATAAAAAAAATATCAACTTAGAGGAAGATAATCTATAGCATCTAAAGTGTTGGTATATCTTCAAGAAAAGGAATAATCTATTCTCTAATAAGAAGGATCCAACTTTAATAATTAAGATGAAGTCAATCTTTATAAATTTTCAAAGATAGAAGAATATAAAACAAGAGATTTAAATAAAAAAAGGTTTCAAGAAGAAACCAACAAGAACTTGAATTATGTAGATGAATACATATATAATATCAAGAAAGGTGAGCTAGAATTCCAAGGGATGCATTGTTGATATTAAAAAACTCTTCAACTTTGATTCCCGTATGTACCCCCTATCTAAAAAGCTTTTTAAGCAGCTTTCATCAAACTAAGAAGCTTCTTGAGTAGCTTCTATTAGCTGAAAAGCTTCTTCAGCTCTTTCTACTAACTTAAAAGCTTCTCAAGCTCCTTCTATTAACTATGAAGCTTTTTGAGCTATTTTCACCAATTAAAAAGCTTTTCAATTGATTTTTATTAATTAAAAAAAATTTAGAATATTGTAGAGGATTTTTTAAACTTCCAAAGTATATGTTCTTAACAATATCTAATTCAAAATGTAATCTTCTATTTATCACCTTCTTTGATGCAGACCAAGTTGTATGCTCCTTACAAATGTATTTTTGTATAGATCTTTATTTGATTGAATTGATTAAGAAGTTGTGAAGTCAAAGGTAAAGGATACCTATTTTTTATGATAATCTTATTAAATCCTTGATAATCTATGCATATCTACAACAATCTATCTTTTTTCTTCACAAATAAGATAAAAGTTTTTTTTGGAGATTTTAAATGGCGTATGAAGTTCTTAGCTAAATTCTCATTAATATATTCTTTCAATACAGGCAATTTTTTTTGCAATAAATTATAGATTGGTCCAAATGATAGTTGAGCTCCTTCTTATAGATCAATTGAATAATCATTAGGTCAATGCTTTCGAAGAATATATATATTTTTCTTTTCAAAAATATCTTAAAAATAATAATAATAATAATAATAGCTAGAAATATCATTTGAAGTCTTTTTAGTATAAAAAATGGATATAGTATATATAACAAAAGATGATCCTTCTTTTGCCGCATATATAAAAGCTTTTATATCTACCAAAAAGGATTTGGATATATTAGACTTATATATTTCCACTTGACTAATGGATTTTTGGATTAAACTATAAGAATAGTTAAGATTATAAAAAATCCAATCTATCTAATGATTATATTTTTTTAATCATAATAATTTTAAAATAATTAGATTGAAAGTAAATCTAATTATATTAAATATTATTATATAATTAGATCCTTTAGTTGCTATATCTAAAAGAATAGTTTCATAAGTAATATCTGTAGATAATAAAAAATGACCATCTATAATTTTTATATATATAGATTTAATTTTCTTAGTTAAAGATATTTCTTATTTTTTGACAAAATCTTTGTTTATGAAATAAGCTGATGTTTTTGAATCTAATAAGATAAAAACTTTGTAATTTTTAGGTCCTAAAGATACATCTATTGTAAAACAAGGCAAGAGATTTGAAAAGAAAATAAGACCTTTATAAGGTATTGCACATGATTCCAGCTGTATGGTCTCTATTATAGTTAGAAAAATTTGTTTTTTCATACATTGTCTTTTTTAGCAACCATACTTCTAATTTTGTGGTTATATTGCTTCTTTAGATAATGTTGAGTAATGTGCTTAGCTTCTCTATAATATAAGCATAAACCTTATTGACAATGTCCAGTCTCTTCCTACTCGGTGAGAGATTTAAAATATATCGTATCAATTTGCATTGATTTTGGTTTAATCAAATAAATTTTTAAAAATTTAAGAACTTTTGTCATTAATTGATTTGTTCTTTTCTATCCAAATCTATATTTTAGATACCTTTCAAATAATCAATTATTGCAAGTAATGGCTTAAGCAATAAATTATTTTAAAAAGATTATTTTTGATATTATTATTAAGAAATTTTTTATGTTATCTTTCAATCCATAACAAAATTTATTAATAAAGACTTTGTCATTCCACTTCTCATCACAAGTAAGGTTTTAAAATTTGATAACATATATTGTGGGTGATTGTGATTTTTGTTGTAAAGATAAGAGTTTGATCTTTGCTATCTTTTCTTCACCAATTTCTCCAAATGTGGTTGTAAACACTTCAAGGAATTAATTCAAATCATAAAGAAATTATAAATTCTTTTATACCAAAAGTATAAACTAAAAAAGAGCATTTTTTTATAAAAGTGTGCCAATTAATCCAACTTGAATAAATCCATTAAGATATTAGAAAAGATGTAATTTTAAATAAAGCTTAATTTATTGCAAAAATCCTCAAAATTTTGATCTTGTTCCAACAATCTTCTCAAGCATACTAATCTTTGCCTCCTTCATGTTTATAAAAGTAAGACTTCTTGGATTTAATTATAAGACTAATTTATTTGCTTCATTCAACTATATAATTTCTTGGCGTAGGCTCTAGAATTCTTCCACAGATATAGAAATAATATTTTTATGGTTGACATTAATGATACATGTATCACAAATATAAGATTTATTTTAATAATTATTTAATTAATATGAATAGATAGAAGTAGGTAAAAATAAATTAATTTAATAATATCTTATAGAAAAGCTTTTTAAAAACTTTTTAGATGTGGTTTCACCTTTATACATTTCTATAAATGATTGATAGGTTAGAAACTTAGCCAACAAGTTAGCCACATGTCACACATGTAAATAGCTTGTGAAATAAGCTAAATACATGGTATACATATAGAAAACTTATCTTATAAGTTTGACATGTGTCTTATAAATTAGACACATGTTAAAAGTCCTATAGAATACTACCATATAGCTCTTAGGTAGATAATATAAATAGAGACAAGAATGAAGCTTTCTTCACTCTTGCCAATTCTTTTCTTATTTTTAATTTAGTTAAAGAGCTTTTATATATTTTAGTCTTTGGCAATAGCTATTCCAATTTCTTCTTGAAAATATATATATATATATATATATATATATATATATATATATATATATATATATACTTTCCTATTTATATTTTGTCATTTTTCTTTGACATAGACTTTATTGATTTATGCATCTTCTATCAGTTTATATCCTTGACAAATTGATAAGAGTGTATATACAATATCAAAGCTTTATTTTTTTTTTATTAAGAGTGGATTATTCTTTTTTCTTAATAAAAAATAAGCATATTATAAATTATAGATTATCAACTTCTAAACTAATATTGTTCTTAGAATTTTTTTCTTTTGAGAATTTTATTTTGCACTTAGGATAGATTTTTTTTTATTATTATATTATCATGGCAGAGCTTGCTAAAATGAAGAATACAATGATACAAATACAAGAGCAAATGAGAGAGTTAATGCTTGTAATGCATCAATCCAATGTACCACCATAAGAAAAAATAAAATTAGGAAGAAGTGAAGATATAGAGATGATTAGAGCTGCTTCAATGTCTACACCAAGATATATTATTTCACCTATAATGAAATACTATTCAAGCATTAAAGAACCAAAAATTAATTTGTCTAAAAAGTTTGATGGTACAAGATGTAAGTTTCAAAGATTCATCAATGAAGTACAATTGATAATTGAATTTCAACCTCAAAGTTATCCAATTCAAGGATCACAAGTCAAGTTTATTAAAATATTACTTTTAGATTCTATTTTATTATGGTTTTCATCTTTTTTAAAAAAATATAATCTAATATTGGATAATTTAGAAATATTTTTAATAAAATTTTGATATATGTATGGAAAACATGATGCAATTTATATTACAACTAACAAGATCCATATCTTGCAACAAGAAAATTGATTAGTATTATTATATATTTCATAATTTTAAAAATTAGTGACTAATATTAAATAAAATAATGTTGTATTTATTAGCCAATTTTTTTATGGATTACAATATGAAGTAAAGAAATTGATGCTCAACTTACTCAATCTTTAGACATTGAATTAAGCAATTGACTTTATTGTGAAGTATGATAATTGGCTTTTTGAATTTCAATCTGAGAATCATACAAAAGAGCCTCAACATTATCATAACATAATACCAACATTAATGTCTTTTTAATATATATATTTAAAAATAGAAGACATGCATATTAACGTGATATATTTCAAATCTCTTATTAAATAAGAAAAGACTTGTTATTATTAAGAAGAATTATGCTTATATTATGGAGAATCTAAATACACTGTTCAACATTGTCTAAAAAAATAATGCAACTATAAAATGAAGAGTACAACTGTTAGAAAAGATAATATGTTGAGAAACAAGTTTGTCAAGAAATGAATTTGTCCAATTATAATAGAGATTGTGTAGTTGGAATCTTATACATTTACTAGTAAAGGTCCTATTTTTTCTTGAGAACCTTCTCTTTGTTTTGTAATAGATGTGTATTTGGAACCTAAAAATTACAAAGCCTTTGCCTTGCTAGATTCAAAAGTCTCAGCATGTTTTTTAGATAAAGAGTTTGTTAAAATTTATAAAATATCTTTAATACAGAAAACTAAATCTATACATATAGAAATCATAAATGATCATCCATTATCTTTTAGAGATATTATTCATAAAATATTTTCTATAAATATAATAATATATTATTAGAATAATTATATGATCTTTAATATAATTAAATCTTTCTCTAATCTAGTTATTTTAGGTTTATCATAATTAAAAAAGTATAATCTTCAAATAGATTGGATTTCTTATAGACTTGATTTTTTTCACAGCATTAATAAGAATCTTATTAATTAAATAAAAAATCATAATTCTAGTATAGTAAAATCTATATTTATAAGTATTAAATATAAGAAGGCTTTAAAACTAATATTAAAAGATTTTTGGTGGCTTCAAATGTGAAAGGTTGTTAAAGAGTTTGTATAGTTGTATGATATTTGTTCAAGATCAAAAACTCCTCGTCATTGAACTTACAAACTTTTTCAATCATTACTTATACCAAAAAAATCTTGATCTTTTATTTTTATAGATTTTATTATAGATCTTTTAAATTTAAGTCCACATGATTCTATATTTGTGATTGTAGATTGTTTTATTAAAATGGCATATTTTATACTATGTACAAAATCTATCACAAGTGAAGAAACAATTAAATTCTTCCTTAACAATAACTATCACAATCATGGATTATTGAAGGATATTATATCATATAGAGGGACATAATTTGTATTAAGATTTATAAAACTCTTTTTAAAATATTAAAGATAGACATAAAACTATCTCAACTTTCCATCTTCAAATTGATGAATAAATAAAATAAATAAATCAAATTTTTGAGTAATATTTAAGCTATACCATCGACTATCATTAAGATGATTGGACAACTCTTTTGCTATTGGAAAAGTTTGCTTATAATAATTCAATACATTCTTCTATTTAAAAAACTCTATTTTTTATAAATTATGGTTATTATCCACAACTTGATATTTTTGACTTTTCAAAAATTGATAATCTTGTGGTGGAAGATTTGGCAAATCAATTATCAAAGTTACATGCAACAATAAAGGCACAATTAAAAAAAAAATCAAGAATATTAAAAGATCAATACACATATCTATTGTAAGAAATAACCTCAATTCTGTATAAGCAATAAAATATGATTACTTTGTCATAATATCAAGACTATTTGTCCTTAGAACAAGTTGGATTATTATAGGCTTAGACTATTTTTAATTTATAAATAGATCAATCTAATTGCTTATTGATTACGTTTTCTAAAATCTATGAAGATCCATCTTGTATTTTATATGTCATTACTTGAGTCATATAAGACAATAGATATACAAGAAAAAAGAAAAAATACCATTGTCTTCTATAGAAGTAACCAACAATAAGGAATTTGAGATAGAAGAGATCTTAAATTCAAGACAATGTTGAAATCAATTAGAATATCTTATACATTGATATGGATAAGATATTAGTGAATGCACATGGGAGCCATCCAAGAATCTAGCAAATATATCAACAAAAGTCAATGCATTTCATCAATAACATCCATTAAAATCAAGATGAAAAATCAAAAAAATCTTTGCTATAAAACAAAATAAGTTTAATAAAGATTTTATTTTATCTTATATCATTATTTGCTATTCTTTTGAATTTTTCTAATCCCAAAGAGATAAAAAATCAACAACTAGCAAATTCACCTTAAGAATTATTATTTGTTGACTTATCAGACAAGACATTATAACTATCACAACCTTCAAGACAATAGAATAGAGATAAAGATTCTTAAAAATAATATGTTCTTTTTTGGATTGATGGCAAGATACAATGTGTTTAATATCACAACCTTGGAAGAGACTTCAAGTGTTTGGTGATACTTTTAGAGGTAGAAATTACTTGTCATGGTATTTTAAATATTTTCTTTGAAGAAAGTTATGAAGGCCTCAACAATGATCAAATATTAAGGTGGTCCCCTCTCTTTAGTATAGGATACTATCAATAGCTAAGAGGACCTATCAACTATCTTTAAAGAGAATAAAGATTAGAATATGTGGCAAATACAATTTGGCATATCTTAGACTTTTTCAATATATAATCACTGCTCCTTGTAGAACTCATCTCTAGAAAGAAGGATAATATCACAAACATAAGATTTACTCTAATAACTATTTAATTAATGTGGATAAATAATAATAGATAAAAATAGATTAATTTGATAATATCTTATAGAGAAGCTTTTTAGAAGCTTCATAGATGTGGTCTTATCTTTATACATCTCTATAGGTGATTGGTAGGTTAAAAATTTGGCCAATAAGTTAGCCATGTATTACATATGTTAATAGTTTGTGGAAGAAATTAAGTATATGGTACATATATAAGAAATTTATCTTGCAAGTTTGATACATTGTCGTATTATGGTTCGACTATTATGTGAAAAAATTATATATATATATATATTTAATATATAATTTATTACATAGCTAAATGAAAGCCATATCAGTGGACTTTTATTGATTATAGGATGTAATTAGGTTGCTAGTTTAGAAAGGATCTATTAAAAAGATTATTATTAAGATTTATACAACCTTATTTTTTTTTTAGTAGTGACTTTTGAAAATAATTTTATATTGATAGTAACTTGTATATATCTTAAGTCACCTTTGTTAAACATTGGTGATCCTTAAGATCTTATTTACTTCTTTTATTTGATACTTAAAGTACAAAGTATATAAATCTTATAAGAAGAAGGGTTAAAAAAAGGTCTTTAGTATAAAAAGAATAGTTTGGCCATCTATGTGGATGAATAGAGGTGGATGATAGAAATCTCTTTTCTAATTGGCCAAAAATCATGCCTAATGGGCTTCAAGGAGGCTGCCCGAGGGTATATTAGGAGTTAGGGTTTGTTTTTCGAAGAGAGTTGAATATCAAAGGCTAGGATCATAAGGTTTAGGTTTTTGGATCTGGTTTAGGTGCAAATTTTGTGTGATTTGCACTTATTATGAAGAAGTTATAGGCGCTCAAAGTTAAGGTAACGATTTTGGATCTACTATCACTCTTTTGGACATAATTCGCGCATACAAATAGCAATCAAGGATCAGCAATTGGAATTAGAGAGCGCACTTTTACAACTACACTTTTTATATATAGTTTGATAAAATCCAAGCTAGGGTGAAGGAGATATTGGGAATTGAAGTCAATGCTTACAAACTTAAGAGCAGTAAGTGACCCGCTTACATAGTGGTTACATTTTGAGCTATATCTTAGGCAATTTCATAGATTTTTGGCTCAAATTTTTTAAAAGTGTATATTTTTATGTCACAAGACTATGTGCAAAATTTTTGTGGCATTAGGGTTTTGGATTTGTGAGATATAAGGAAAATAGTGCTCGGGTGTCTCTGAGCTAGGGTTTTAAGTACCTACTAGGAATTTTGAAATATTAGACGATTGAAAATGAATTTATGGTTGATTCTTTCTTGTGATGAGACTTAAGAAAATTATCTACATTATAAATTAAATTTTATAGAAATTAAATAATTAAATCAAGAGTTATTAGATTCTAAAGTTTAGCAAGAAATAAGTCCTTGCAGGTGAATAAAGTTTTAAAGGGTTTTTGTGGAAATTTGAACATTTTTTGTACAAACTTACTTGAATACAAGAGGGTTTATATATAACTTTTCTTTTGTGAGATTGTTATATTATTTGTCCTTTTTATTAAGAAAAAATCACTTGTTGGATTTTCTCCATTAAGTTTCAAATAAACTCTACACAACCAGGTACCCAGTGTATTCCTAGATAGAAGACAACGTCATACAACATATTGGTAAACCCGATGTGAAATATTTGGGATGGGGATTTTTGAAGAAATATTTTGGCCTTTATTATGGCAAGGAAATAAGAAGATAGTAGTGGAAATTGTAGTGGAGCATCACCAATGCAGCTTGATCCTGCTACAGCTGAAATGTTTCAAGCATTTGCTCTTTATATGCAGCAACAACAAGTAGTAGAGCGTAAGGAGGCTATGGCTACCAAAGTCTTACAATCTGTTGTTGGATTGTTAGATCAGTTCGATGGGAAGAACATCTCTAAGTATTTGAAGTATTATTCTCGGGAGATAGAGCATAATAAAGTACTGGAGAAGGAGATGATCCTAACATTTGAGCTAGCAATTATACCTGAACTCCGTGCGCACATAAAGGGGATTATTCAAACTCATGGAGCAAAATGGGAGGATTTTACCATTCAGCTAAGAAAACAGTATTCTTCGGAGGATGTTGAAAGGGTGACAAAAAAATCACTTATGGAATGGATTAATAAATCCAATAAGAGATTGGTTGCAATAGAATTATTTTGAGAATTTGAAAGGCAATTTCTTCAACTATCTTGGGTAGAAAAGCTTACACTTGAAAATGACAAAGTGGAGCTATTTTTCCAATCGATTGATAGTGAGTTACAAAAGAAATTGGAATTATTATTGGAGGATAATACAAAAGACAATGGACTTACTATTGACAGGAAGAAGGTCTTGGAAGCAGTAGACATACTTGCTAAGAGAGAATATTGGAGAGGTAAGGTAGTGGTAAGACAAGAAACTAGGCCTCCTCCAATTACAATATCTTATAGGCAAGTATCAGAACCTGCTATACTAATAAGTACTATTCTAATTCCTATATCCACAATTGTATCACAAAAAGATGCAATTGAGGAGTTAGTGAAAGGAATGAAAGACTTACAAATTAAATTGGCAAAGCTAGAGAAAAAAAGAGGAATATTTGAGATAAAACCTACATCGAAGCAAGAATACATACAAAGATGTATTTGGTGCGATAGTATGGAGCATCTTCGGAAGGAATTGTCAGGGACATATATATAGTTATCTATATGATCAGATAGAACTAGATAAAAGAAGGTAAAAGCAGATTAATTCCATAATATCTTTAGAGAAACTTCTTAGAAACTTCATAGACGCTGCTTTGACTTTATAAGTGTCCATAGTAGACTTTTGGATTAGAAACTTGGTCAA